>FIZR01019599.1:0-20766 GCA_900060175.1 Ferrisia virgata | reverse complement strand
CTTACTTCGGTAGTGATCGTTTAACTGGCATATTTTTCAGCTGTACCTGTATGAAATTCATAACATTGTTACTTTTTATTGTATTACAATGGGCAGAGAAAACAATTATCCTAAATTATTATTTTTTGGAACTAATTCAATTAGGTATTACAAAAAATATATATATCATATTATTACAAACGAAAGTTTATACTTACTTGGGCATGTTATACGCTTTGCAAGTGTATGATTACAATTTAGCACTGTTTTCCATGCGCGCACTGCATTTTATTCCAGGAATTAGGATTACTTTTTTATTGGATAGAACCAGCGTATGATGTGAATCCTTTATTCATCCAAATTAAACGACCAATACCAAAGTAAAGAATATTATAAAATCAATATTTTATGTAATTACAGTTAATTAGTTAACGTTTTCTAACGCAGAAATATGTTTGGTAAAGGAATAATGTATTCCAACACTATAACATAGGGGTGACTGCCCAGTGGCGACACTGGCGACTGTTCTCCAGTCATATTGATGTTAGCTCACTGATGTACTTCACCATTATTAAGTATGTCTTAAACAAAAATTGTAAACGTAAATGAGCAAATATTGGCAAAAAGAAATTCGAATTTAATATTTTAAAACACTGACATAAATGACAATGGAAAACACACTTAAATCACGCAGTCGAAGTTCTACAAGTGAATAAGTAAAAATGCCAAAATGGCGCAAGTGCATAGTCTCCTTGTAGCATCACATTCTAAAACACTCACAGACTGAATAAACTAGACGTTATCTGCTGTACAAAGTGCAATAACTCGGCAGACATCGGCTTACTTCGGTAGTTGTCGTTTAACTGGCATATTTTTCAGCTGTAGACTAAATCAGGGCTCCAAGTAAATTATAAAAAAAGGATAGCAAAAAGATGAACACAATCATTTCACAAAATAATAATTTTTGGCACCAATTTGATTATACATAACAAGGAATTGAAGAATTGAGAACTAGAAATGTAAAGAAAGTGCGATTTTGACCAACAATGTAGATGGAAATACACCAGTGTTTAATGGTAAAAATTTGCACAATTGGAAATACAGAATTATGACCATAAGTGAAGCAAAGGAGTTGATGTACGAGTTTGAAGATCCACCTGTAAGCGATGCTGCCGATAAGATGTTATAAGAAAAATTGGACAGAGTATAACACATAACAGACATTGTTGGCATGCAAAGGCTATTATTGTCAGTGGTTTAACAAATGAAAATTTATCATATGCTGAAAGTGAAACAATGGTAAAAGGTACTATGGAAAAAGTTATCCAATGTATTTGAAAAAATTGGTACTGTATGTTGACTTCTAGTTATGTAAGCTGAAGTTTGTAGAAGTTAATGGATCTTTGTAAACATATCGCGTGTGTTGAGCAAATATTATTAGAATTAAAGAACACCGGGGAAAAATTGGAGGAACTTGATAAAGTGAATTATTTGACAATGATGTTACCTGAAAGTTTTGATAGTGAAATCAATGCATTTGATTTTATTGATGAAAAATTATCAACTATGAGACGTCATGTGCCACTTCAGTATATTAATAAGTCAATTGCTACTAATCTAGCCTTTTTCTTCAACTGGAACAAGAGGCATTGATTTGTTTTGTGGTACAATTGACCATACATTATGTTTTTTCATTGAATCACATGTGTCTTTGATTGCAGTTTTCCACTGATCACTGTTATGACCTGTGATAGCTTGTTTCTATGATGAAGGGATTGGTTCAAACAAGAGAAAATCTTTGTCAAATTACCTACCCTATATCACTATCAAAGTATGAAGGGATTTTACAAGATTTAATCAAGATAGCTGTTTATTTGCATAGTAGTAGCTATTTCACTTACTTGATCGCTATTTACTGATTCATTTATTTGCTCAGTGGTTATTGGTATGCATGAGTTCAGGTGAATTTGAAGTAAAGTATGTTTGATTGCTAATTGAATTGGGATACTCATGTTTGTATTGAATTTTTTCATCTATTTTACAGGAGCAAATATTGTTTTTGGATCGTATGTTATATATCCTGTATCTCAAAATCCTACAAGATATTGTACTGTTGGAATGCGCAGCAAGCCCCTAAAAAGAATTTGGAAATCCAGCTGTGAATATTAATGCTTGTATTTTTTCTTCTAGGGTATGATTTAACCATTCAATTGTACCACAATGTTCGCGAGTTGAGATTGAATTCTAAACTGATTCAATACTTCAAGTGTTTTTACACTTGTGAATTCAGTATGATTGTCAGTTTGTAGATATCTAAAAAATGGTTTTGTTGGAAACATTGTTTTTTAAATTAATTAGTGCTTGTTTCAGGCACTCAGATACTTCTTTTTACTTGTTTTGTTTGAAAAATGTTGGTGTAGAAATTGTGATCAAATCAGCATGTATAATTTGACATGGATGTGTAGCACTTTCACTATCTTTATCAAATGTTTTTTGTGTCATTTTATATGTATACATACCTCGCAGTTTGTGTAAGTGCGATTAAATAAGAAATTTGTGATACCTATTGCACTAGATTCAATTTTATTTTTTGTTTTGATTTTGAGTTTTGTTTTGGTGATTTGAATAAATGAAGAATTATCTTTTGAAACTTTATTATTTTTATTTACAATTGTTTTTGCTTTGGTCACAGTCTTTAGTATGTAGAGTTCTTCATTTGAATCGAGTTGAAGTTATTTCTTCTTGCTTCTTTTCTCTGTAAACAACAATACCATCATCTAGAAGAATTAAATTGTTTGCAGGCTCTGACAGTCAGAATAGGTTCCTCAAGACCAGGTATTAGTTGAACATTGCTTAATCTTACATTGAGTATTTTATTAGATTTGTCAAATTTTAGTAAAATAGGTATGGAGCCATATCCTGTAGAATAATAATTCTGATTTAATGGTCACTTCTACGTTTTTTTGGTTGTCATAAAGTTTGAAATTGTGTAATAGGTTCTCTTTTTCCACAACCTGCTTAATTACTAATAAAAAAAAAAAAAACTTCTATACTCAAAATCTGTAGATAAGTCGTTTTTGTTCAAAATAATAATTCGTTGCTACAGTCAATCATACATCTTACTTATGTTCACGTGTATTCTAAATCAAATGTTTTTCAACTATTAGAATATAAATTTATTCACTCATTTATAAACTATAGGGTATTTCCCTTATTTTTCAAAATGAATTTTCAGTTCGTGCCATTTTCACGCCAAATATTTTGAATTTGGCGCAAAAACTGTGTACACCATCTTCTGCCACCACTGAATAGAATTATGACAATGCCACCACCGATCAATTTGACAACAGCGCACATGTCCAGGAGTGCCAAAGCGGAAAAGTTCTAGGGTTGGGCTCCAGGAATCAAGGCTGCTAACAGGATGAGTCGCATCCCAAAGAGAGAATTTTCAAAGAATGAATTTTTTGGAGAACTTTTGGAAATTTTCGGAGATTTTTGGAGAATTTTTTTCAAATTTACACGTCATATTCTCTCTCTATTTCAATTTTTTCATTGAGTTTCCAAGAAAGTCATTTTGGAGATTCTATCTGATGTTCAATTTTATTCCAGATAAATCGTCGATTTCTATTCTATTCTTAGAAATGTCGCATGGCTCCATGGCTATTTCGTTTTCATTAAGATTATCAATTACATGTATCATAAATCATTATGGAAAAGTTTCTATGTTTAAATTTAATCTTGTTTTCTCGTTTAAAGTTGTTCAATTATTTAGTTATTTGTATTTGTTAACCTAAAGAATGTTTCTTTCTTGTTTTGTAATTTTTAAAGTTAAATTTTTTAAATTCTTTTTTTATTGAATACATTTATTTGAAATTGAGTGGCACAAATGATATAGAATGTATTTCATCCAGTCAAGATGTGTTCAGAAGACAACCCACATAGACGGTTACAATACCCTAAATTTTTCTGTGCAGGCCCTCCCAGAAAAAAATCGGAGAATTTCATAATTTTCGGAGAATTTTTTAGAGAATTTTACTATCTGAAAACTGTAACAATGGTGCGCACATCAAACACCACCGATGACCAAGAACCCACCTGTTAAAAGTTTCACTGTTGTAAGAGAAAGATTCGTTAGATTTGAATGACTCGCCCAAAAAATTTAGTCGCAACAGGATAAATTAATATCGACAACATAACTATAGTTTTTTTTTTTTAAAAAACTGGAGATAATTTCCTAATGATAAAATCATACTTTAGAGGGAAAAAGATACAAAAGTACCATAAGTAAGCGCACATGCATAAAAGGTAATGCCCTTACACTCCATCGGAAAGTTGGTCAGACTAATTAAATTCAAACACTTACCAAGACATGTTGATACGCAAAAGTTGCCTTAGGTTTCAGGAACTCACGACTACTTCATCAGGTAAAGTTGAATCCACATAGGCACATACCAGCCATATCTCGGTCAGGTTTTGATATTTCATTATTTCCGTACAAGATGAAAAATAAACGGAAACTCATTACGTTAACCATCGCGATCAAAAATTAAACAGATTTAAAAATCGCAAACGTTGTACACCCGAAAAAATAAACAATTTCGTCATAGGAAACAATAATGTTCATTGTACTTTTACCAACAAAAAGAACCCATCCACTAATACTAATCGCGAACATCCAAGATAATAACTTTTATGTTGAACAGAAATCCGTACCACCTGCACCGGCATGTCTAATCAACAAGTTACAGCACAGGAAGGCAGAGAGCCATAGATTGACCGAAATGAACCTGAACCTGCCGCCTGACTGCAATTTCAACATTTCTCATTAAAAATACAATTGACTACTTTTGTTGCAATCCACTCGAAGCGCTAGTGACAGCCTGAAAAAATCGATCATTAGTTTAAATATTAATCGCTAGAAGCGCTTCTACCATAACTTTGATAAACACTTTTCGTAACATACTTTGTAGACTTCATTTTTGATAATAATTACAATAAATGTTACAGTTTCAGACACAACAGTCATAATTTTGACTTTTTTATATCAATCACGTTATCATCTCGCAAATCGCCGTATGTCATCATTTTACATAAATAATTCGATTTTTTTAAAATGGTGTACTATTTTACCAACAATGGTTCGTAATTCAATACAATACATTTCACCTTCATTATTACAATTGATGAATTTGATTTAAACTTTGTTTTGTCCGCAGCTGTAACCCCACCGGCCACATACTTCATGGGCAAAGATAAATACGAAAGTAAGTCTAGGATCGGATATCTCTAAAATGAAAAGGTATTTTCTTAATCGTAGTTCTTATTACAGATGAAGAACTAATCAAATGGGGATGGCCTGAAGACGTATGGTTCCACGTCGATAAATTATCCTCCGCTCATGTTTATTTAAGGCTGAATCCAGTACGAATATGACCCAATTAAAAGAACACGTTTAATAAGACATTAATTTGTAAACGACAACATCATTCTTATTTTTACAATAGGGCCAAACAATCAAAGATGTGCCACAACAGGTGATAAATGACGCCTGCCAGCTAGTCAAAGCAAATAGTATCCAAGGCCATAAGCTCGGCGAAGTTGATGTCGTCTACACAATGTGGTCAAATTTGAAAAAAACACCCAATATGGAAGTCGGTCAAGTAGCCTTTTTTAACGATAACGAAGTAATTTATATTGTTATACGACTAGTGTCCGTGATATTATCGATGTGAAAACAATTATCACTTAAAATTGCTATTAGGTTTATAAAGTAAAAGTAGAAAAACAAAATCCTGTCGTGAACAGGTTAGAAAAAACGAAGAAAGAAGAACATACTGATTTACGCGAACAACGTGAAAGACGTGATGCTGAAGAACGTGCCGATAAGAAAAAACAACTAAGGGAACAAAAAGAAAGAGAAAAGGCTGAAGAAAAGAAGAAAAAGGAAGAAGCTGAATTAAGGTAAGGCCCAATAATTTAACTCGACTAATTATTCCGTAACGAAGCAATTTAAATCTCTATCGTTTTTAGGAGTTACACTTCATTAATGAAAACCGAAAATATGAAAGATAACCAGAGTGGTTATGATTCTGATGAATTTTGGTGATATTATGAAACTTTATATTCTATAATTATACCTTTTTCTATGTATTTTGTATCATAAATTTGAAAATTAAAATTTATATTCGCTCGGTTTTCTTCATATTTCAACTTACAACGAGATACACGTACCTGTGAGAAATTGATCGTCACAATGAATCCAAAATATTGATTTTCTTCTCAAAATTCAATTTAGGATTCAAGAACTGTTTAGTATTTTCGTTTAAAACATCCAAAGATACTTTGGCGTGTATTCTAGTCGGCTCATCCTCATCGGTCGAATGTATTTTTTGTAATGTTCTGTACAGGTCCAAAAGCACCGGTTCTAAGACCTGGAATACAATTTGCATTTACAACGCTATCACGTGCTTTACATTGATTATCAACGCACATACTTTAAACATGTAGGTTTCTAATCCACGAAGAAGAGACGAAATGAGAAAAACACTAGCTCGTCTTGCTTCTGGATTTGGATCGTTTAGAGCAACATTTCGAACACAGTATAAAATCTGTGAACAAAAAAAATTGTTAAATAAGGTTTGCGATAAAAAATATAAACAATCCGCAAAAATAAACCAAACGATACCTCGTAAATTACATCTTCGACATTGTATTTCAACATGAAGCATAATTCTCCGAGATTAGATAAACTAGACGCTCTGATAAGGTGATCTGAATTTTTAGCTCCATTTAGGAAACAGTTAATTAATAAATGTTTGAAATTCGGCACGAAGTCTCCTATTGTAAAAAAACAAATAATGAATAAAAGAAGGTTTTAAGTTTAAAGAAACTAAAATCTTACTCAATGATTTCACAGTTCTCATCAATATTTCTCCTAATTTGAGCTGCGTTTCTGAATTCTTACACGAAGTGAACTCTTCACACAAAAATGTTATTATCTTATGTGGTTTCAACAGTGCGATGGTAGATAGACCTTCGATTGCTCGTAAATATAAATAACTATCTGTATGTTTCATGTTTTCCTGGAAAAAAAAATTATTAAAAAAATACACCCTTAAAAAGAAGTAAATTTACACCCTTAAATGAACGTACTTGGAAAAGACACAATATTTTGTCAATTTTCGCCAAAGTTTCAGTATCTCCTTTGTTTAATAACGAAACAAGTTCCATTATACCATGAGCTCGAACTGGCAATAAGTCATCACAAGCATCAACAAAAGCTTTTTCGCAAGCACTAGGAATTTCTTCAATAAGCCTTTTCTCATCCGAATCGTCTATTGCTCCAATGAATAAACGAGTCAAGATCAAATTATGAACCTGCAAAAAAAGTAAAATAAAAAAATTGTAGAACAAATGCATACCACAGAAAATGCAATTTATCACGAATTACCAACTTCATCCGCCAAGATTTTCACTTCAGAAGAACTACTTTTCCTTAACGTCTCCAATGTAGGTCGTAATTCATCCAGTGGTTTCCAGTTTATATCTTTTTTCTTCTTCAAATCATACAACACCATTGTGAGAAAAGTTAAACAGACGCAAATAATGTCTTGATTTGTTTCCGATTTTGAATTAATTTCCAGCAAGTCTTTGATAAACTGTATTATATTTTCGGAATTTTTCAAAATTTGCCTAAAAAATCGATTACATTAAAAAACGAATCGAAACAACTGCACAGGATTGGCAACTATCGTACCTTAAAGTGTTTTCATTCTGAGACAAGTCCGTTAACAGAAACATCGCAATAAGACGTTTTTCTCCCGGATCTTCGCTATTCAAGGTGATAAACTTCCGTAGCAAATGTATAAATAAAGCGTTGATCGTACGGTCGTTATTTTGTAGATTCTACGGAAACAAACAAAATTCAGTAGTACAGAAACCCGAATGAATAATAATTCAAACAACTTAAATTTTTACGTACTTTGATCAACTCCGATAGAACAACTCCATTTTCCAATTCTCCACATTCAGATTCCCCATCTACAACAGAAACGCCTCCGTTGGCAGAAAATATAAATTTCACGGTTTTATTAACTTTGATGATTTTTTCATGAGGCTCGTCGAAAATAATAAAATCGAACGCAGCGATCAAGTTATCATTTTCTGCTTCTAAAAAAAATTTTCCCAGTAACTCCCTGACCGGGGATTTCAAATGAGATACGCTGTCCTACGAAGTAAAAAAAATTACTGTAATATAGCGATATACTAATAAGCTAATCAATTGAAATGGACCTCTTACTTTAACTTTGCAGTAAATCTGGAACAACACTGAGATTACTGGTAATATCGTATCGATTGAAACAGTGCCTGAATTAACCACCGGTAAAATGCATAAATTATATAATTCCTCGATAGATGAGCTAATTTCATCTTCTTTCGATTTGTGAACTTCCTTTAACGGATTGATAATCTCGTTTAAAATTATTTTTTCGGTCATCGTCGGATTCAATGAAAGCATATGCTTTACAGCCAAACTGATCACTTGGATGTAAACAAGTTCATAACGTTGTTTTCTACTATTGCGTAAAATCCGAAGAATCTTAACAGGAAAAGAAAAATGACAGTTTAAATGTACAGAAAAATTTTAACGATAATTTTTAATTCATTCGTATTACTTGAGGTATCAATAATTTTAAACTTTCACCGTCCACACTCAAAGCTGTATTTGAAATGAGTCTAGCGACTACGTCGTGATGTGACCACTGCAAAGGTGAATCCGAATCTACTTCAATCACAGCTCTAATTAAAGCTACGACGCCATCATCTTCCAAAATAATACTAGTCAACATTTTGGCCAAATTCTGCTTCATCCAACGTGGTGATTTCTGCAACATAAATTTAATCATTACTTCTCTGCACTTTTCGAACACTAAGTTATAAAAGGGCTTACTTTATTGTCAAGTAGCACTAAATACTTTCTGATCACTAATGGAGGGTATGTCTGCTTCTGAATGGCCAATAAGTGATTCTTATATCTATTCTTATTCGTTTGCAATTTATTCCACAACGCGAAAGACATCTCCGACACCTCAAAATCGTCATCAATCATTTCAAAATCCACGATACAGGTTTCCTCCACAGGTTTTTTCACTGGCGCAAATGCCAATTGAAATAACGCGGCAAAGACATCTTCAAGGTGCTTAGACGTGATTATTTCGTGAAAAACGTCGTTATCGTTCAAATATAAAATACAATCCATAACAAAGCATAATCTTCTATATTTCTATAAATTTCGAAAATATTTTTATTCTAAAAAAAAGTAAATTATGAAATAAATTTTTGAATTTTTTTCACTTACGGCAAAATCTTTCAAGTTTTCCGTAGTAAGATCATTGATGTATTTACATTTCGCTTCGAGCGAAACACCAACTCCGGGTAATAAGTAAGGAAGGACAGTTAAAGGAATGATGAACTGAAAGCTACTTTCTAGAACCTTCTTTTGAGAAATACTTAACAGTTTTACTTTCTCATCAACAGTACTTTGCAAAGTGTTACGAATACTTTTCAACAACTGAAAACATGTGCATACGAAATGCCATCTACTTCGGCTTCTGAAAGGACAAGGAAGTATTACGAAATTGAAGAAAATAATTATTACGAATAATTTACCTTTCATCGTTGATAATCCAAAAGAATTCCGATCCGTCTTCTATTTTTAAGTCTTTAAAAATAACCGATTTTGTAACTTTGAGTAAATTGGACTGAATAGCACTATCAAAATCTTTGCTTCGCAGCTTATCTTCGCTGGAGTTTTCGGACGGAGATATCAATGTAGATAATAAATCGATGCAAGTTTTAATCAAATCATTTCCCAGAAGAACAGTAGCCATAATTATTAGAAATTTCAACTCGACATTACATAAGTACTTACTACGTTTAAATTAATTTTCATCGGGTCTGCAAGTAAAAGAAAGAAGCCGAATGATGAATAATTTATCTCAGTTTCCGTTGAATGTTGATAAAATAAAACAGGTTTGTAGCGCACTCTGTGCCACATTGTAACACTATTCTTAGTCGCAGGATGATCGTCATCAAAACGAAAAAAATCTTTTCTGAAATGAATTGCAAATGAACGAATCAGAACGAATAAATCGTTCACTTATTCCATAAAAAATCGATGATAAAACTTCCGTTATCAAACAACAGTCGTAAGTCAACTTTTAGTCAATTTGTACAAAAATTATTAGTTAATGAACTAATTTTATCTAAAAATAATATTGTTGAATATTCGTTAAATTGAAAATGTCAGGTACGGTTACCAAGTTGGATGAAAGTGTTCTGAAGTGGTCACTGGATTTTTCATCCAGGTAAATTGACGTTTCAAATTCTACTCATTAATTACTGAGTACTGACAAACCGACTGCTAAATTATACATTTCATTTCGTTTAGAACTCGCGGTGAAAGATCTGAATTACCTTCACCTCCCGGGTACAATTCGTCAATAGGAAATAACCAAATCGAAACTGCCAGAGAAAATGATTCCGCTCGACTGATCATTAAGAAATCATGGGATTTAGCCCTTGGTCCAATAAAACAAGTAATAAAATGGTCGTGTACTTTTTGTAAGGCGGTAAATTTAATCGATAACAATATATCATTATGCATTTAGGTACCCATGAATATGTTCTTAGTTTACATGGCTGGCAACTCGATATCTATTTTTCCAATTATGATGATCGGTATGATCATTATACGTTCAGTTAAGGCTCTGTTCACTGTACATCAAGGTACTTAATTTACGGATAGCTATCATCTATACTCTCTTTTTAATTGAACATATAATTTATCACTGATTTCCACTCATTTGTAGCATTCAAAATGATCGAAGGGAAGCACGCTGCTAGTCAAAAAATTGTATATTTCATCGGTAACATTGTTAACGTTGGAGTAGCGCTGTATAAATGCCAATCTTTAGGTTTATTACCAACCCATGCTTCAGACTGGTTGGCGTTTGCAGAGCCGCAAGTACGAATAGAGTATTCAGGGGGCGGATTATCTTATTTATAGTTTGTTTTTCACTGATTTTTCTATCTTTCGTTTGTACGTGTTTATTTTTAAGGTGTAGTGTTTACGTAAAATTAAAATGAAAATTATTCGAATACGACGTCGTCATATATATTTCACACTAATTCACTCATCAAGTATCCGCGCGAGATATATCTTTACAATGACTAAAAGCAATAGATCACATTATCTTGGAAAATCAACGTAGTAACATAAAAGCGATGAAACGATGTGCCCAAAACATGAAGAAATAACGATCACATCGGGATTCTTCAAAATTATTTCTTCTTCGAATCACTTGTCATTGTTTCTTCTACTACGGTTTTAATTTTCTCGAAAATTTTCTGAGGATCGTCAAGCTTTTGAATCTAAATTCATGCAGATAAAACCCAATGTTAAAATGTGATTACAATATCAAAATAATATGCACTCTTACCTCGTAATTCTGAGCTATATAAACACCGACATAAACACCGATACCGAAAGAAAACTGTAAAATCGAGTGGAATTAATAAAACACAAAACTGTCTGTTATAGAAATTGAAAATAATTTGAAACTTACAAGACGACCGAACATGGTGAAGTGAAATTATAACTTTTATATATATTCAGCAAATGGTAACGAAGGACATACTATTTCTAAACTAAACACAGACCATTAAACAACGAATGTGTTTGAATTTTGAAAAATGTATTTGAAGCTTCTCAACAAAGCTACAAAAATTACCTAAGTTCAAAGTTGATTTTCAAAATTGGAAACTTTCAGATCAATAGTGAATTCTATAAGAACTTAATTTAAGGAGATAACTTCGACTTTCAGTCATCATGGGACATTATTTCATGAAAAGTGCAAAATCGTTCATTTTTAAAAATACGTGATTTCATTAAATTTGTTAGCTATTTTTTGTTATTTTTTTAGGGAATAACTGCTTGTGGCGGGTTAAATAAGTCTTATCATATAAATGATTATAATTTATTATTAATTATAATATTAATTTATAAAATCCCAGAATGAATGGTGCTAGTGTACAAGGTGAAAAATATAAACTAGCTAAGATTTTTATGTAGCACAAAAGCCCAACTCATGTAAAACTAATAAAACTCTTTAGCCTTAGTCTTAATGATGGAAACCTCGCCAATAACATCTTTCGAAGCCGCCAAAGCGTCTAGTATGTCTGAATTTTAATCAATAATCACTATACCAGCTGAGTGTTTCCAAATATATGAATCGCAGATATTCTTAAATATTTCAGTGGGAAGTCACTTTCAATTCAAGGCTGAGAAAGAATGGCAATCATCCAGTATTCCAGTTACCAGTAAATTTACGCTCAACATGAAAACTTTGGCAGAAAATCTCGCTACTATCCCTTTCTATGAAAGACAAGAGCTGCGTAAAGATTTTTTTAGTGTGAGTTGTAATTTCAATTTTTTTTTTATTACAGTCTGAATTAGTTTAATTGGCAAATGTCCGTCTTTAGGCAGAAGAACTGAGTGAAATGGTAAAAGAAACCGAATTATATTCCAATCAATTGAAACAGAATAATAAATCAGAGTCCATAACAAAACCTCGTATAGAAGAAGACAAATTCGAACCTCCTCTAAATGAATGTCATCCTGTTAGTAGTATGGAAAATGAGATTGAATCTTTGGAAATAAAAGAAATTTCTGAGAAACAAGATGATCTCGAAGATTGGCTGGACAGTGTTCTAGATGATTAGAATTTGAGCTTTTTTAAATAACCGTTGTATGTGAACCAGAAAAATTGCATTTATAATGAAGAAAGCTCGAGTACTTTGAACCTTCAATTTCAGGAAATAAATGAAATTCAATGCGATATTATTATTAAGTTGATAACATGAATTTTGCATACTTTATGTATCACCTTTGAAATGATTTATTCTAGTGAGAGGAAAATACCTGTAAAAATGTTTATTTACTTGGTCACATAAATTTAATATTGAAATGATCGCTTGCTACCCAAATAAAATGCTTATTTTCTACGGTATTTTGTATTCTGACAAACACACACTTTAAATATGAGAACCAGAACTTCAGTTATATTTCAATCAGCAAATTCTATATATTACGTTAAACTGCATGAACTAAATTTCATTCAATTTTCATATTGCTATAAAAAATTATTCATATTTTTTCTACGTTAACGGCAACCATTTGTGTTCATCCATCTAAACCTACCAGGTTCGTTTCGGTGGCATCAGCAATAGAAGAAAAGAATAAAACTTTATGAAATTAAACAAATCTTTCATCTTCGAGAATAATACATTTATACACGACTAGTTGGAAAAACCTTTCACGCTGACACACAATAGGTTACAAACGTACCTACTTATTTCAGGTACCTTTAATCAATCAAGTACAATTGTCATCCGGTTTTTCTTCGATGAAAGAATAATTCTGTAAAGAAAAGAAAATCAGATAAAATTTAAATCAAACATTTCAAACATAAACTTAAATAAGTAATTTTAATTCACAGGTATCAAAGCACCCAAATTAAGTAGGTTCGAACGTACTTTTTTCGCTATATCAATAAGTGTAGCTTGCTCAAATTCGCCCATTTCCGAAACTAATTTATAGTAAAAACTTGCCTGATTGCATAGTAATTTATAAGGATGTCCGTACTCCTGCGAACAGTTAATAAATTAATTCAATAATATTTACAAAAAAAAAACAATTGTATTTTCCTCCACAAACGTCCATCAGTTTGAAATTAGCTGATATTTGTGGACGATACTCACCACAATGGTACCGCCATCCATTACCAATATTTTATCAGAGTCTGCAACCGTATTTAATCTATGCGCTATTGTTAATACTGTACAAGATTGGAAATTATCTTTAATGATCTTTCTTAAGATAATGTCAGTCCTTCAAACAAAACGTACATAATTAGGTAGATTCGTAGAAGTGAATTTATAACATCTATTAAGAAACGTAACAATATAACGTACTGTTCATCTACACTAGCGGTTGCTTCATCCAAAATCAGTATTCTATTATTACGTATTATGGCACGTGCTAAACATATAAGTTGCCTTTGACCAACGCTGAAATTTTTACCACCCTCTGTAATCAACGTATCTAATCCCATTTCATCCATTCCAGTTATCACTTTTTTCAATTGGGCCTGCGAAGAAAAAAATCACAACGAATCTACTACATAACATAACCAAACAAAGCACTAACCGAACTTAGCTAATCACCAATGATAACAATATTATTTACATCTTCTAAAGCTTCCCACAATGAATCATCGTTGTATTCTCCAAAAGGATCCAGATTTCTACGTAATGTTCCGGAGAATAAAATCGGATCTTGCGGTATAACAGAGATACTGGAACGTAGTTTTTCTAATCTTACAAAATTCGTATTTACATCATCAATGATAATCGATCCGTCTACATATCCCAGTCGAAATAACGCTGCCAATATTGATGTTTTACCAGCACCGGTTCTACCAACGATACCGATCTACGAGTAAAACGTAAAAATTATCACTAATTGGAAATATTATTTGACAGAATGCGATAAGATGCTCGAAAAAAAGTAATAAGATTAATTCGTGCAGCACACCATAAGGTACACGCTGTTATCGTGAATGATATGCTGGTACCTTTTCTTCTGATTCTACAATAAATGAAATTTTACGCAGTGCTGGGTTTGATGAGATATCATACCGAAAACTAACATTATCAAAGATGATTTTACCCTTTGATGGCCAATTTTTCGCAGCTGAATTTACTGAAATTAGATACACGAGTAAATAAGTGTCTAATTCACGCGATGGCGATGATAATGATAACGATAAATGAAAGTATAAAGATATGCATGTCTAGAATGTTAGGGAATTAATAAAACGATCTCGTGATAAATCAATACTAAAATAATATTACTTTATATTCAATATCATAACATTTTGTGATCAATATATACCTGAAGAAGGTTGTTTTTCTGGGCTCAAAGTAGAATACCACAATAATCGATCGACAGAAACCGCGTGATTTGAAACCTCCGCCGATGTTCTCATAGCTAAATTTATCCAAGTCACTAAAAAAATTGACTGAGAAAACGCCAATCCAACTTGACTTCCACTTACTAAAATTACACACGTTTGTATCGTAAAATAGAGTGAAAAATAGCCAAATAAGAACTAGTAAAAATTTTCTTCTCCGTACAGTTCAAAAAAAAACTTCCAATCACTATTACAGCCAGATAAATAAAACAAACTGCCTCCAAATAGAAAGTGTAACAAAAAGCTGTCATATTGTACAGATACCATGCTGATGTGTGAATATCCTGGCGATAAAAAAAAAATACAAAAAATATTGGCATATATAATGAATAACAGTTGTAACGCACTTTTTGATAGACCAATATCTAACTTTACTTAGCGACATGCACGTAACGAAAACTCCGGTACCTGTTGTCGATCAAATTCGTGAACCCATTTTGTATCTGAGGAACCAGCACGAATCACAGGTAATCCTTGCAATGTACTGTGCAGATGTACAAACACCGGACTTCTAGCTGCAATTAATTACAAAAATGGAAATTTAAAATGAGGAACTCGAAGGAATTGAATGGTTGAAGTACTTGAAAACATAAAGCATGCAAACATCTATCAACACATGCACATCGGTGATATAATATGTTTTAGAACTTACTAATACTCTCTAATCTCTTCAGATTGGTAGACACTCTAACGTAATAGTTGCGAATGGCAAACAGTAACGCGAATATTATGATTGCTGGTACAATGTACGCGACATTAATAGAAGCTGATACAACAAACGCAGCAACAATTTGGAACATTGACTGCAAATAAACACAGGTAATGTAAGTAGATGCCCTTTTTTGAGACTTTTGTTACATTCAAATCGATTTAATTTCAATGAAAATTCATCATAAATAATAATACCCATGTAGCATCCATAAGAGAAGGAAATAGTATTTCATCAACGACTCCCAAATCTTTAGAAAATCTATTCAATATTCTACCTGCAAATAAAATCAATAACAAGAGTAAAAACGATCGGCGTCATAACTGGAAAATCAACGAAACTCTTTTATATTTTTCATAATAAATTCAACAAACCTGAAGGATTATTATGGAAGAATGAAGAAGTAGTACCGAGAACCGAATAGAACGCATCGTTGTGAGCTTTTTGCGAGCATTTCTTCCCATAAAACACGAACAGATAATTACGTACTCCTGCTACGAGCATAATTCCGCATAAAATGGCGGAGTAGCCAGCAATGAAATATCCATTCGTGGACGTTTCGAAAAAAAGAAAGTACCATTTTTTTTCATTTCTATTTACAGCAAATTTATCAACATCTTCGGACGAAGCTTCGACTTCAACCGATGTCCTACGTAAACATTTATAATAGAGATTTCATTTTTACATCAGTATTTACAATCACGGCTGGAAGTGACCGTGTAATAAGTTGAAATGAAAATTAAAACTAACCAGTACGCTAACCATAAGTCAAGGCCAGATAATATTACTTGACTTAGAACGAATAAACAAAAGATCAAAATTACTGCTCCAATTCCAGCGCCTCTTTTTATAAATTGGAATAATACGTTCGGCGTAACGATTTCATTTTCTTCATTGTTTGTTTTGTTGTCAAGATTATTAGCGTTCTTCGTCGAGTTATCAGCAATACAATTCTTTTTGCCCAAATCGTGTTTTTCATCAACAACAACAAATTTACTAACGTCCTTTAAATAAAACGTAAAATATGTCTATTATGTTATCATTCGGGTTTGCGACTTATGTACGTTGTTTGTGATCATTCCATACTCAAAACTGAGAACGTTATATATCCTTGTTGTCTCCTTTCTGAGGAGAAATGGTTCAAAAAGAGGAGATTATTCTCATTTAATATGCTTCCCCCCCCCCCCTCATGAGGACTGTATATAAAGTGGCCACAACAAAGCTTCATTACTAAAAATAAGTACCCACCGGGCAAATGTTGTCAGTTTGGTGTCATGTGTCGCGTCATTTTTGAATCAGTGCAAACGGAAATGAGATCCCCCTTCAAAAAATTTCAACTAATCAGAATGATTCGCCTTCTTTAATAGGTGTTGTAATTACAGTGTCAATTTTAAATCAAAAAACGCCATCAAAATCAATGGCACAAAAGTGGTAAACGTTTGGCTAATTTCTGAGTTTTGAGTGACACTTGAATGACACATTACTGACAAATTTCTGACACATATTTGCTGGCATTATCATGACACAAATATATTATATGTTTGGCATTTTTGTTGGCACATTAATGTTATTTAAATGACACATTTTTGTTGTTTGTAAGATTATATTCTATTGACACAAATATGACATGAATTTGATGTTTTAGCTGACACGTTTGCGACACATGAATGACATATTTCTGACGCACATTGTGTAGCACTATCGTGGCACAAATGTGTCATATGATTGGCGTTTCAGCTTGATAATAGCGTGTTGTTGGAATGTTAAAGCACCCAGTGCTGTATTGCTACTGTGACATCTGACATGGTTTTGACTTGATCGCAACACTAATGTGAATTGGTACTGGCATGCTTCTGACAAAATTATGACACTATTTTGATTTGCTTTTGACACTACTTTGGTTCATTTCTGACATATTTTTGACACAACTCTAAAATATTTTGATATGGATTTTGACTAATCAAAGTAAATGTATGTCACGCTAGAAACATACTACGAATTGTGTCAGAATGATGTGATAATGATGTCAGAAGTGTGACACTACTAAATCATAAATGTGTCATAATGAAGCTATGTCATAAGAAAGCCATTTTGGAATCATTCTAGTGCTAAAATTGCACCATTTCAATGTCACTATTATGAGTTTGGCAAATATTTAGTGATCTCGGATTGGCTGAAGCATTGCCAGAAGTGTGCCATTTTTGCTGTCAAAAGTCTCACGTCAGAACTGTGTCATATGACACTACATTTTCTGACGCCATTTGCGCGATGGGTATAGTTCACCTTCACACTTACTTTGGTTCCATCTGGTTCAGAATCACAATTATCATCATCGAAATCAGTTTTCTTAAATATATTCGCATACATAGTATCTGATTCCGTGAGCTGATCAAACGTTCCTTGATATTCTATTTTACCCTACGGATTAGATTAAAATTAATGAACAAAAACCAACGTGAAAACATCCATTTTTTTACCTCTTGCAATAATACAACTTGATTTGATTGTGTTAAATATTGTGATTGATGCGAAATCAAAATACAAGTTTTCCCGTTTAGTAAATCTGAAAATATTGGAAGAAACAAATTAAATAAATAAGATACGAATTGAATGAAGCATCTACCTTGATAATGCAAATCCACTAGCCACATCTGGCTACTTGCTACATTACAATATCATCAGAGAGGTATCTAATTTTCTTTTACCTACCCAAGATACATTTCTGAAATATTTGTTTGCTAATGTGCGTATCCAATGCCGATAAGGGATCATCCAATAAATAAATATCAGCCATTTTGTATACGGTTCTGAAAAATTTACATAATAAGTTATATTTTGGTAGGTATAAGAATACCAAGCGTCCTATAATATCTAACATCTTACAGAACTTTTAATATTAAAAAAAAACCACACACAAGTTTATAACATTTCATGATTTACAATTCATTAATAAATGTTATCGACTTTAGTTACTTCACACTAAAAGTTAGATATTATAGGACATTCGGTAATACCAACAATCCACATATCTAAATCAATAAATAGTCATCAAGCAAATTAAAATACTATTCTCACCTGGCCAATGCTACTCTCGCTTTTTGACCTCCAGATAATGTAACTCCTCTTTCACCAACTAGCGTTAAATCAGCATCAGGGAATGAGTCAAAATCGTGTTTCAGAGCGCAAGCTTCGATAACTTTTTTATACTTGTCAGCATTATATTCTTCGCAAAAAATAATATTCTTTCTAACGGTACCCGCGAAAATCCAAGGTATTTGACTATAATAGGATATAGACCCATTCAATTTCATACTTCCCTCATTTATAGGCAATTCTCCTAGTATAACGCTTAGCAAAGAGGACTAAAAAAAAAACAGAATATGAATATTTATAATTCTGTCCTATACGCGAAAAGCGAAAACCCAATTTTAATCGGTTGTCACGAAGCTTATATATTGTCACCTTGCCTGCACCAACTGATCCCATAACAATGGTCAATTTGTAAGCTTCGATATTTAGAGTGATATTTTTCAAAGTTTCTTGATTTGAATCTAAATTCCAGCTACATCTTACATTATGAAACTCGATAGCGTTTTTTGTTTTCTCCTCAATTGTGATATTTGGTCTTTTCATTTCGTTCAATTCTAGAAAAGTCTGCAGCAACAAAATGGGTTTATTTTGTAATAAAATACATAGATAAGTATTTTTACACATCTGAACTGAAAGTAGATCTACCGCAACACTAGGCACACGTAATAAATATTTTCTTATCAGAAATATGTGATATGTCACTCACTTGAATTCTCTTAATTGATACGGAACATTCTGAAAATTCGCCCAAAGATTGAAAGAACATACCGTTCATCACCTTTACTATAATACCGCAGTAACCTAACACAGCATAAACCTACACAGCATTATTATAATTACAAACCAGTTTTATACTTGTTTGTACAACATATTGACAATAAGACAATGTAGAATAAATGATACGGTACTGTTAGTTTAAACTGTAGTTTATTCAATTCAAATCGAGCCCTGATTATAAGAATAAGAATGTAAATAATTCACTATGAACCAATCAAATTACTACAAACCTGCTGGATGTTGAATTTCTAGAAATGTGATTGATTCATAACAAATTGTTCACATTTTTGTTCGGCTCATCGGGGCTCAGTTTAAATTAAACAGACTATACTCAGTTCACGGATGTTAGTACTTGATAGAGTATTTTCTATAAGGCCAATCGATAAGCCATCATTTGGATGAAACACTTACCACTTCTGGAACAACCTTTCCTCCTCTTAAACTATACGTGACTACGAAAGCGTAGAGTGTGAATTTAGAGAGAGTTAGGTTGATTGTTCCTCGCATATCCCTTAGAAGAAGTGCTCTTCCAATCCATTTCATTTCGATCCTAAACGAAAAAACGATTCCAGTGTAAAAGTGTGTGAAAATAATCGCAAGCATCGTTTAAAAAAAGACAAAAAAATACTGATATCACTGTTCATTACGTCATTTGAAATAGGTACGATTCAAATGATTTCAAACACTAAAGTTCAAAATACGAGAAACAGTTTGGAATCAAAGTGATAAAATTACACTTGAAAATTTCACCTGCGTTTGAAGATTAGTAATTTAGCATACGGTTTTTCCCAAGCATACATTTTGATTATTTGTATCCCACAAATGATTTCATCCATCAAACGAATACGTTCGTCCGAAGCTTTAGCTATCTTGGCTCGAAATTTAGCCATTCCAGTTGAAATGAAAACTAAAAAATAAAACAAAAACATTATTCATTATATTATACTTGGAACGAAAGTTTATACTTACACAGCATGGTATATATTGCCAAGTGTGCGATTACAATGTAGCAGTCATTACCACCCTTAAAGATTGTAAGTAAAACTAGTGTCTAGCCCCTGAAACTCCTCAACTCGTTATCACGGGTTTTTGTTGTTTGTTTATTAGTGCGGACTT
>FIZR01019598.1:0-17655 GCA_900060175.1 Ferrisia virgata | reverse complement strand
TTTATTACTTTTTCTGAATGTACTAGAACATTGGAAACCACTACTGAGATCCAAAATTACGTAGATTAGAGCTTGAATATTATTTTGCATTTTACCAGAAAATTTACCTACTAGTCAAATGTGAGTTTTGATTCTCAGCTCCTCATATGTGTATTTAAATGTGCTGTTTCGTAATTTTGAAACTAATTGAAGTCGGAGATAATTCGTTTTCCGTGAATTTTAATAGAGTTTGGGCTATTCTTAGCTAAAAGAAAAAAACCCTACTACCTCCCAAACGATAATTTTTGATATGCTGCGGTCTCTTAAAATGTTTCAAATTCTAGTTCAGGATAAAAAAAAAAAGTTCTTAACGCACAGATGCTCTTGATTACGCCACTGAGTTGAACCATCGTTACACGACAGTGTTCAATATTTAAGCAAAAGGTATCGTTCTACATTCTTTAGAATTTATGATGACTTTCAAGCGCCTATGGGCATCGTGTGGAATACTATCTTTTCATGTCAAAACATAAGAACATTTATGCAGGGTAAAATGCAATAATGCCCAAGGAGAAGCACATTGCTTCTTTCTTCAGTACCAACATCGAGTATTTAGCTCTTGCGAACGATGAGAATGAGGTTCAAATTAGGCCCAAAAGTGGAAGTTCATTATTTAAAAATATCTATTCTGTAGAATGGGAAAAAGTTGCTTTAAAATTTGGAAAAATTTCTCTTTACTACGAACGACCCACCCGATGAAACAAATTTTCATTTCATTGATTTAAAAACAATACCAACTGCTTGTTCGAGTAGCATTTTTCTAATAATTCAGAACACACTGTGCAGAGATTTTTTCAACCTCTTCTACACCATCCATCTCATGCCTTTCTGCTATGTCGATAATTATCATCTTAATGCACTCGAGTCGTAAAAATATGAAAATAGGTACTTGAAATCTGGAAACGATAGATATACGTTTCAGATTACACGAACGACATTACTAGACCAATACGAGCATTACGACAATACTCAAAAATACTACATACATACAAAGTACTCGCAGCCAGACTTAGCTTATCTGGTGGCTCGTATAGCATGGCGTAAATGGAGCACATACTTATACGCGTTTCGGCGTCGTTCGGCTCGCCGCAACTCCGCCGGCCGGACCCGTCTCCACGAAGTCAGAATAGAACGACGCCAAAAGAAAATAAACAATGATAATCGCGCTAATGAGAAACGAGAGAAAACAAAAGAGAGCGTAGGTACCGAAAATAAAAGGGAGTTGCTGGTATTTTTGGGGGTGGCAACTCTTGTGGTGCGAGGAAAAGAAAAATGACGAGAACAAACGAAAACGCGACTATACGGTCGCGGGAGTCGATTCTTCGGGACGGATGCGAAGGGAGCGTGCGGCGAAGAGTAGGTACCCATTTGTGTAATACGCCGTACCGCCGAGCCCTCTCGGTACGCTGACAAAATACAAAGCTCGAGACGCGCATGCCTTAGGTACACCTAACGCTGGTGCGTCTTTTTTGTCTTTTCTCCTTTTCTGCGGCGGCCGCCGCCTGCTTACGATTCGTGCAAGACAAAGAATTCGGTCGCTGCGGCCGCGTTTGTTCCGTGTGCGCGCTGCTCAACTCCCACCTAGGCACTTGATAACAAACGTCGCGTAAAGGCCTTTTCTCAGCCTTTTTTGCATTCTTCTTCTTCAATGTAACTCCGTAATTCCGGCCGTGCTGACGTCCGCGTTTATCTAACCGCGCTCCGTACCACGTATACGACGTTCGTCCCTTCCCTTTCGTTTCGTCGTATTCGTCTTCGTCTTCGTACGTACGTAATATTATACGCGCAGCATCCCGGTCGTCTCGTATGTACCGATAATATTTTCCCGATATATTCGTCGCCGTTGCCTGGACCATTCTTGCAATTTTTCCCCCAACTCGTGACGTCGTCGATCGGGATTTTTTTCATAATCAATTCGCGAAATCGATCTATCAATTAGTTCAACTATTGTAGTGCGTCAGTTCGGAATTTTTTTCACCTCGATTCATTGTCCACGTCGTTTATCGATTTCGATTAAATCGTCGACGAAAATTCTATAAAGCTACATCGGTGCTGCGATTTTCTCGTCATTTTCGAAACCTCGTACTAGCAACCCGATCGTCGCGATTCATTTTTTACGCTGTTATTCGTTCGATCATGTTTGAACACGTGAAAAATTTCATTTGAAAATCATCGTCAACAAGCTGACCAAAAGTCGACTTCCAAAATCGATCAAAATGATACGGCTTGCCTTCTCATCGAAGCACCGGCTCGTCAAGATAGTCTAGACGATACCTACGCCATCGAATATCGTCTCCGGTCAAATCTAATCCTATTTTCTGCACGCGTGAAAATCGCTCATTCCAGCATTTCCTCATCATATTCGTTGGGGAATTCATGTTAGCCGCGTACGGGTAAGTGTTGACCAAAAAATCATAATGCATAAATTATACGAAAAATACCCTATATTACTCGTTGATAAGTTTTTCATATTTATTTTAGACGTGTTACATAAGCGATTCGTATACGCACGTACAAAGATAATACTGGTAACAATTTACCAAGTGCAAACGAACCGCGAAGATACCTTCTTCTTTTTTATTTGCCTTAACAATTAAGTAAATTTCCCTAAAACATTAGAAAATCGCTTAAAACGTCGTTCAATCGAATCGGTAGCAAATTAACCGTGTAACGTGTGATGGAGATTTGAGCAAATGTATCTTGTTATCGAGGCTACATAACGTTCAAACGAGAAAAAAATTTTTTTTTTTCAATAACTCTATAATAGTCGATTAAAAAACATCGATTTATACGTGATTCAACTCTTCTTCAATTATCTTTATAACATAAAAACCTAAAAATAATCAACAGCGTAATCTGGTATCTTTCTGCTGTTTTCAATACGTTCAAATTATCATAATTCTCTTTGTGTTAATTTTTCTATTCAACAAACGACAAATACGCTAATAAAAATCACTCTTAGGTTCAGTACTTTCGAAACAAATTTTCCAATTTTTTTCAACATTTTTCTTCCTTGATTAATTTTACATCTTGAAAAAAATTCCAACTAGGTTGACTCACATTAAACCAAGTCTCTCAAGGTGATAGAAATTCTTATAGGTGTCAATTATAGCGCAGCGAAGTAAAAAAGCAATTGAAACAATTTTTCAGCTATTCACTGCGTCATAAATTGCTCCAAGTTGATAATTTAAAAATACGAACATATTAAGGAATTTAACTGAATTACAAATCTCAAAAAATTAATGAACCACAATACGATTCAGACTTCTCAAGACATTCAAACTAACTTCGTAAATCAAAAATTCATCAAACAGGGGCCAACCATACTCACACTTCAAAGATTTCAAGAGTTAAAACGGTAAACATGACATGAAATTTAATAACATTAAATATGTCCGAATTTCATACTACCTTTCGGTGTTAAAATCAATGGAAATTGTTAAAGCTCGAGGAACGATCTAGTAACAGTTTTTTTTTCTCCAAAAATCAAACTCTGCTATAAACGTTCCAAAAAAATTCAAAAATTTTATTCAATGTCTACTTACAAAAAGTTGATCCAACTTTAAATAACAAGAACATAATTAAAACGATTATTACTATTATCAATTCAAATAAAAAAAAAAGTAAGGAACGTTCTGATGATGAAACGATAATTTTCTAACGTGAAATAAGTAAGTATCTATATTCGATACCGATAATTAAATTGTTGTAAGTAATTTATCATGTGTAGAAATAGAGAGGTACATTAATATAATGTATATTAGGTATTTGTTGGTTGTTTGGAATTTTCAACCAGTTGTTGTTTGAAACCATTAGTACGAATTAGTTTGATTTATACGCTCAAAAAACAATATATCGAAGATAGGTTCAACCGAAGCTTTAGATAAGTGCTTCAGATATATAATACAGATATACTCGCATATAAATACTCGGTATACTTATTTCAATCGTATTATCTTTCGAAAGATTCTACACAATATTGACCTGTTAGTATTAATCTTCACTCACACGTATACACTCGTGCAAGTACTAATGAAAATTCTATCGTTTATCTACATTATCAGCCTTGTTCGTCAATATATCGACGTGTATTATCTTGGCCTGAATTAGCATCGCTCATGATCGTTTATTGTTGATGATGCAATGCCAAGCCAAATCGAAAAAAAATCTCAATGATTTCAATTCTTTGTATAGAAGCGGTTTACAAAACGGAAATGGAATTTCTTAGTATACAATGAACACCTTTTGATGATACCGTCGTCCGTCTTACAAATCGGTATCGACAAAAATTTCCAAACCAAAGCAATTTATGGTGGGACGCAATTTCCGACTAAATTAATGGATAATGTAGTATGTACTTAATCCATTGTAATATGCAGAAAATCGGAATGTGGATAATTTTCTAATATATGTATGTATCATGGATTCAATTCAAGATCATCTTTTCAACACTTTTTGACAATCAAATGAATAATTCAAAGTGGAACTTTTTTTTGCTCGTAATAGTATCAAATAACGTTCTTCAAGCATTGAAAAAAAAAAAAAAAACTTAAACGAAACGCAAATTTCATTCACATTGAAACAATTTGTAAAATTTTATCGTTCTTGCATTCGATTCAATTACATGATTACGAACCAGTATATGATAACAGATATCGTAGGTATATAAGTTGGTATGCTTCCTATAAACATCAAACGGGGGGAGGGACTAAAAAACACCTCGAATCTCAACTAAAATCAGGGAGGTGGTTGACTTTGAGTTGAAAATCTATAGCACAGAATTTTCAACTTCTAGCAGAAAGGGAATGAGCCGTAAGTGCCCAAAATAGGTTCAATTTTGTAAAAAAAATTTACCATTTGCAACCCCGCTTCCTCTTCCAAATGGTATAGAACTCCGGCCAAGGAACTAAAAAAAATGAAATTCAAGTTCAGTTTCATTTTAACGCAATTTTAGTTTGATTCTAGATCACTTTTGGCCCTCTACTAATTGAATGAATAGTAATAAACTGCAGAAATTGAGATTTTTAATCCTAAAAAAAAAACTAAAAAATTGATAATTTTGCATAGCTATACATTCAATTTGAATATTAGTGATAAGACATTAAACTCGTAAATACTTGAAATATCGATCAAAATTTGTGGTATATTTTTTTTCACTTCGCCCTAATCAAAATATCACTGAGTACCTAATTGTACCAATAGAAAAAGCACGAGTGCCTTTCAAAAATGCAATTAAAAAAACGACCTATTATTTCAATCATTTGAAAAACTTTTCAATCAATTCGATGGTTCATTAGTCAATGATGTGGTCAAAGATCATGGATAACCATGGAATCGTAAAAAAAAATCTATTTAAATTCCAAATTTTGATATTTTCTCTTTCAAATAACCAAATAGGAGAGAAACCACGAGATTATCATTAGATAAATCATTACAGAAAGGTGGTAATGCAATTCGACTGTTAAACAAGTAAAATACAATGAAAAAAAAATTGCAATCGGACTATACTATCGAGCGGAATACGATGGCCTGTACTTGAGAAAAAAAAAATCAATTTCAGGAGGGTGATTCGGAGATTTAATGAAATTACCGCAGCGCCTTATCTTTATCTCTGTTGTACTGAAATAAGAGTAGATTTTATCGATGGTAATTACGAGATTATTAAATTCTCTTGCATTTTAATATCCTTATTGAAAGTAGATAATTGATTTTCAACTTTTATTAGGGTATTATTAGTTCATAAAAATTTGTTAAATAAATCTGTAACTTAAACTGTGCCATGATTAAATAGATAGAGAGATATAATCGTAATGAAATTATAGATAATGAAGAATTTTCAAAGAAATGTCGAAGAGAATCTATTCATGTCGGTTATAAAATTTTTTTCTCGAATCAAATATTCATTATTATTTGACAGCGTGAAATTTCGAAATTAAAATAACCAAAAAAAAAAAAAAAAAAAAAAAAAAAAAAAAAAAAAACTCGAAGTATTTTACTCGTAATATTTATGGAGTGTTTTCGCAATACTTCAAATTGAACACAGGTATCAACTTCATCTGTCAACCAACTAGGGGGAAAAATATTTCCAAAATTCTATCCATACTAAATGCTAAACAACCAAAAAGGCGCACAACAAATTCCCTTGTAAACGATTTCAATTGCTCAAATGAGCCTCTCTTCCCAAAAAAAAAAACCTTCAACGTAATAACCACATCAAACCCATATCACATAATATAATAGGTACAGAATGTACGTGCAATATTTTCACCGTACGTCCTTTGTAAATAGCACAGATCTCAAACCCAGAATACGATCTCGTCTCGAGGAAATAATCATCACCATAAAGATAATAAACTCTTACTTAATTTCTGTTCCTGTCGCCTCAACATCTATACCGAATCCGAAGTCGAAGCAAAAGAAAACAAATGAAATCCTCGGCTTCTCCGTTCGTACAGAGAACATCTTCAATAATAAATACTGTATACGAACGAAGCAAGCAGACGAAAAAACAATGTGAAGATATGGGTGTTTTTACATTCGACTTCCTGCCACGCACAAAGGACCATCTCACGATTATTTCCTCTGTAACGTTTTTTGATTAGTTGCACATGTGTGTGCGGTACGCTTTCTAATGTTGCTACTGCTTCCAGCATCAATGATGTTTGTTAAAAACGCCTAGGCCATGTTCCGAGCAGGCATTTTTATAGCGTGTAAGAATAAGTCTGTACAATTCGATATTTCGATCTTAGCCTGCTATCCGATGAACGTACATGAAATTAATAAATAGTCGCAAACACACACCACCATCTTCTTCAAAATCCGAAAGTCAAACCGCCTATATTGTCGCCCGCTGCCTTCGTCATATTCGTGAACAATATGATTACGTTTCTTTCTTTATTTTTTTTTTAATTCACTTTTTGCCCTCGACACTTACACGAGGCCTCTCCTCTTGTCATAATCATACCATCTCGTACATTCTTTAAGCGTACAATCGTCGTATTCGACAAAAAAAAAACAACATGCTACCGCCCACTTCTTCTGTACCATTTACTGTGCACGTTGCCATTGCCTTACCAACCTAAAACACCATCACACATATCACAATAGCAACAGACGAAAGTGACAGGTATAGGGTAACTGCCAAGCAGTAAACACCACCGATACACCTTTAACATCCAACCATCCCCTAACCTGGGTCAATACGTGATTCGCACACCTACCTGAGACCTGCACAGAGCTACACTAGATTTAAGTGCAACGCAGACACCATCCATATTGAAATTCCTACACGATTCGTACCCAAAACCATCATCTATCGTACCATGTAGGTACATTGTATATATATAGGGAAAAAAAATCAGGTCGTTTACGTCCCTGTTCGTAGTACAGTCGAGAGTTAAAAACTAGTAGTATTGTACCACATCTGGCAACATTATACGTATACTATAATGTATATGTATAAATACGAAGCTACCTTTTAGCCAATACAAAGACATTGTTTGGAATATACTAACGTGTAACCGTTCACCATAGTACATAGTGTAAACCATATGCGCCAGAAAGCCATTTAAATAATCGAAAGAGTCGGGGAAAAAAATAACAAAGAGCAAAAATCGAAAGTTAAAAACGCGTAAAGGCAATTTTCCCGTCTAACTAATTTTCATCACTTATATTAAAGAGTTGATTGAAAAAAAAATCCAAATAACAACGCAGTCTATTGCATTAATGGATACCATAATATATAGAGCGAGCGATTTGCTCTATAAAAATCTATTCTATTTCATATAAATTTGCATTCATCGCCACAGCTTCCTCATTTTTACGTTTTTTTTTCCTAACTGAAAATTTCAATTGAAATATCCTATTAGTATAACATTGTCGTATTTAATTGATTATCGATATAAAATTCAGTACTGAAATATACGAGCAACCGCGTTCAACTTTTTTTTCACAACGAATAAAATAGTCTAAAATTGTACGAATTTTAAAAGTATAAAAACTTTCTTTTTTTTTTTTTCATTTTTCTCCAGAAAAAAAATAACGCTTTACGATTAAGCCATATCTAACCTGAACATATCTTGGCCATCGTGATGACCTTTGTAATGAAGGCATTTGCGTTATCTAAATGAGCAGAAACCTGACAATACATTTCATAATTATCGAGAAAGAAAACTATCTAAATACACACATTATCAGAATTTAAAAACAAGTATACTCATATTTATTTTAAGAACGTGTAGGTAACTTTTTAAAGTTATTTTTGAAACAGAAGAAAAGAATAATTCGGTATCTATATCGAAAAAGTCATTAACTTTACTAGAATCTCATCGAGGTAATTTTCCTAGTTCATAGTTACGTAAATAAATTACCAACATCTGAAATGTTGATTTAAAGTAATACTCAAAATAAATAATAACGCTGGCGTACATCGAAAATGAAAATCAATGCAAATTTTTAATTTGAATAGCTTGACTACTGTTCACGCCTCGATGTACAACTTACTAAAATTTTTAAAAAAGGTAATGTTTATAACTAGAGCACCGCTGAAAAGTCGAGATTTTCTAAACGCACATTCAAGACCCCTACTAACTTTACATACCAAATTTCAACTTCCTAATTCAATTTGGAGAGAAATTATGCGTGAAAAAACTCAAAAAACATAAGAAACTCACATTTTAGGTCAGTAACAGGGTACAATGAGTCTGAAAGTTCGCAACCTCCCAAAACGCACATCTATCGTTCGTACCAAGTCTATGTACCAAATTTCAACTTACTAGTTCAATTTAGAGGGGAGATGGTGGAGGAACAGTCCTTTTTCAATCAAAAAGGAGGAAAACCTTCATATCTCTCCTCCTAATTGACCTAAGAGACTGGTTTTTGGATATATTATACAACTTTGGATTGTTTATCGATAAACTCAAAAAAGAATAATTTTTGCCATTTTAGTTCGTCAACACCCCCTGCTCTAAATTTAGGCACAGCTGAATTTAGACTTGAAGTCACTGTCGATCGAAGTCTATTTCCCAAATTTGATCCATTTTGACCCGTATCGAGCTGAGCAAATGATTTATATTTTCGGGGGAGGGGGAGGGTGTATAAAAAATTAAAATAAATGTCTGACAGGACCAAAAATGGTCGTAATGGTTTTCTAGAACCCCAAAACAGATTTTGTTAGTATCCCTCGTCCCGTCAGTCGCCGTAAGTTCGACAGACAGTAATAACCTGATTTCAATTGAAAATATGACACAGAAAATCAGGCGAATCAATCGACTACCTATACATTTCAATCACTTTGTAATAATAAGAAAAAATATATATACTAAAATAATCATCACAAAAATATCTGAATCATCATTCATTCTTCGAATAATTCGTCCAACTCGACCAAAAGTTGAACTTTATCAACATTTGTAGAAATTAATCAGCACCAACAAGGCAACAATATAATACAATTCGAAATAGAGAAAAATAAAAATCAAACACACCAACACCGATTCGTTCCGTTATGTTGGAAAACTTTAGGTACTCTAATTGCTAACGACGACGAGTCCTTGGAATAAATACAATTACTTCAAAATGTATGAAGCTTAACGAAGTTACAAAACGTAATGACGACGACAAAATTTGTTCCGATTTTTCTGCTGCTGCGTGTTGCATAATGTAAATCATGGCATTTTTTTTCTACTTCAAACCCAGCAATAGCAATTTTTCAAATCGTATCGTAGCGAATTTTCTTCTTCACTGCATAATAAATTGTAAATTTGCTGCGATTCAGTTTTTATTTATTCACTTAGGTATTTTTTTTTTTTTTTTTCATTATATTCGAGTAATTGTTTTTATATTTCATATTTTTTTTCCTTTTTCAAATCGCCATCGCCAACGACGCCAAGTTTTCATCAAAAAGAAAATATAATTTTCGTTTTAGTGTGTACAAATTCGATTCGTAAATAGAAATAAAAATATAATGAAATTCATTCATCTACGACAAGGTACTTGTTTAATGATTTGGAGTGAGACGAAACATACGACTCGATTCGATTTTTTTTTTTTTTTGCTGAAATCTTCATCGTAGCTCGTAGCACATCCAGTTGCAGTAGCGTTGAAAAATGAAAACAAGCTGTATAATATATTGCAGATGCACACTGCACAGGAATGGATGTCGTCCGATAGTTTCTTTGTTAACGTCTTAGGCAAGAAAACAGAATAACAGAGAGAAGAAAGGCCAGACGGGAGACAGGGTTAACAAAAAAGGACTGTCAAAGGTCTAGACGATAGTTTACACTTCGTTGTATTTTTTTTTTTTCTTTTTACGTCATCGACTAATAAACATTTCGAGGAAGTTTTAATGGACTCGAAGAGGGTTGCCAGACTTTAAGGGTTGTTCCAAATATCTTTTGTTATTTCTAACGATTGATGAAATAAAGCTGCAAATTATTCGAAGAAATAGGAGAAACCATCTATGCACCATGTTATGTTATGTACATTTTTATGACTTTCTGACAAATACGAACATTTTCAAATCACCACCAATCGTCCGTACGTAAACCAAGAGTCTACATATCCTTATACATTTTATTTAGAATTAGACAGTAGAGAAAAAGATTAACAAACGTGCACAGTACAACAACTATAATTTCAGTTCATTTATCAAAACAAAACAAAAAAAAAAAAATGCATCTGGTTTGTATCATTGTGTTTCGGATGGTCTATGACATTTCGATGTCTGCCTTTGGTATACATGTACCAATGTACCATTGAAAAAAAAGAATTTCGTCCGAAATCAAAGTAACCAAGTTACCTGTTCAGCGAGAGAAGGCGAAGGTAAAAGACTCTCGGGAGGTAGGGTAGTTACACGATGTGCTCTACAGCAATGTTTACTTATAGTACTGAAATTAAAAACTTCAAAAGGTGGTTAAACGCGCGTACATGAAGCAATCAACTACACGGGAATTAAAAATAGCTACTATGTCTACTGTTTTCAGATGGTCGTAAATGAATACACCATCAAGGAAACAAAGATATAAAAAAGTTTTTACGAGTTGTCGGATTCGAGGTTTTAAATATGATAATCGCGCGTCGTCATCATCGTCATCAACGTAATATACTTCAGTAACGTCCCCATAAGACTCCTATCTGATTTATACGACAATTTTTTTCGTTTTTTGTTCATTTTATCTCTCATTTTTTGTAATTAACAACGCTATATAGTTTTGGAATTACCACCAATGAAGCTAATATACTACGTTTTTCTCTCGCTTAGCTTCATATATACTGTACAGGATGTTCGCCATAGTGGTAATATACGAACTTCGACAAACTTATCGTATATATAAATGCCTACTGCGGATACCGAACACTACTACTCGACGTACGTACGTACTTTCAGAACACACTACTGCAACAGGGTAGAGATTTTTCTACTTTTTCTTTCTTTCTTTCCTTGTTGTTGTTGTTGTTTTTTTTTTTTTTTAATTAACGCGTTTTTGTATTTGTGTAGAAGTAGAAAAAAAAAAGAAGCAGAAAGAGAAAGAAAGAAAAACGAAAACTATTCACATACATATAACGATGCTTTGAAATACGACTATGACTGCACATACTAAACTACAATTGTAGGTAAGAGGTACGTGGTTCTCGATGCATTAAAACGCCTCATAAATGGCGAACACATGTACAGTACAGTACGTCTGAGGTTACACACTTTCATAGTACAGTAAATCCTTCGCGAGATGCTTCTGTAACACCGAACCATTTCCTTCGCACCTTGAACGCATCACAAGCGTACAATTGCCTACAACAAAGAAGCTTTGTTTCGAAAATGAAAACAAAAAAGGCACCGCACATCGTGCATAGTTCAATACGGTAAATATGTACATACAAATACATATTAAGTCGATACAGGTACCACAAGATAGGTAACCACTCTGTACCCTTCGTATTTCTATTAGGTAAAAAAAAAAAAAAAAAAAAGAATACACGTAGTTTTGAATACTTCGCTAATTTGTTGCCTTATTGTAATACATAGAAAAGAAACTAAGACAGCGTAAACACGCATAGTATTATTAAGTATATTGATGGAATGAAGTTTGTCATAGTCATATTTGCCTTCTTCTAGTTTCCAACAATTGATGACAAACGCCATCATAATAACAAGGTAGCCACACCTACAACCAGTACTACATAATACATACATTGTCGTTATGTATTCTAATGCAGGTACTCGTTGTGTAATACTCGTATCGTCTCCCTCTATCTCTCTTTCTTTTTTATTTTTCGACCCATGAAGAAGATGGCTTACAACTCATATTGGAAGAATTTTCGACATATAGGTAAGATAATCGAATATAATTTAAACTGTAAGGCTATCGTTTTATCAGCGAAATTACGATCGATTTCAACTAATAAGTTAATGTTTTACATGTTACAGATATTTACAGTTATTTTGCCCTACACAGCTAATCTACGTAAAATTAATTACCTACCTAAATGGTACTCTAAAATTCATTATTAATTAATTTTTTTTCTTTTCCTTTTCAAATGAGCTGTGCCGTATCAATGTAATATATTCAAATAATTTTTCAATATTTTGTCGAAATCATTTGGAAAAGAAATCTTCGAATTTTTAATCAATCAGCTACCTACAGCTAGATCTTGATGAAAAAAAAAACGTGTTTGAATTAGACGGATGATACAAGGGTAGAATAATCTATCATCGAAACGTGTAGGTTCATGATGTAACAGGTGTTCATAAAGTAGGCACTATTCGAAAAATTTTTCTCTTGATAAAGGAATGCGCGTCTGCCAAAATAGTCTATTCTATCATATTGAATTCTGCTTTTCAGTTTAAAAATCGCACAAACTCGATCAAAATTCACAAAAAGCGAAAATTTCGTACATAGGTATTGTGGAAAATATATTTCAATATTTCTAAACTTTCCTGAAATTCATGCATATTTTGTCCCCCCCCCCTTTGAAGGACAAAATATAAAGAATTGGGGTTTCAAAGGCGAGGTTCAAAACCCCAAATTTAGGACATTGGTATCGATTTAAAAACCTCCAAAAATGTCACAGACTTTAATACTTTCAAACATCTGAAACAGCACATTTAAAAACAAATATGCGATACCCATTTGTGAGCATTATACAAAATTTTGAAATTTGAACACCCCGTTTCGAGGCCCAATTAGGATTTAAAAGCTAAAAACTTTCATTCAACTGCAATAGCAGATTTTAGATCTCGTCAATCGACGCCAATATCCAAAATTTGACGAATTTTGGATTTTGAACCCCTCCTCCCCTTCCCACTTTGAAGCCCAATTTGGGTACAACGTTTAAATGGCTGTCAAAATAGAATATCACCGCCACAAAAACCTCTGCATTAAACTTATTTAGTTCTTGGTTCGCTAGAAATTATACCAGACCCGCATAGCAGTAAATTATTTATTTCAAGAGGAATTTTCAAATTTCACTTTTTTTTTTCTTTTCGCCATAACTCCATCCAAAGAGCAACTTAGAGAAAATTTAAACAAGAAAAATGTTTGTCTTTCAACGCTCTACAACATTTATCTGAACCAATTTTTCGAATTTTTTACCATAACGGACTTGCCTCTCGGGAAAGTTGTAAGTTTTTGAACAACGACTATATGGATTTTGGGAAACTTCGGGAATATTGAAATACATACCTTTACAAGCAGGCTCGGATTAAGAATCTATGAAGCCCCGATCTAATACTAGTTTTGAGGACACTTGTTTTTTTTTTTTTACATCCCCTCGCCCCCACATAATTTTTCATTCATTTTGTACGCACATGCAATTCAAAACGTTGATATAAAATCGAATTTATTTGGATATTTTTCAAAACAAATTATGAGACAAACAAAGTTTAATAACGCAACATGGACTTTTTCTGGAAGGGGAGAGGGGGCTACAAAAAGTGTCAATAATAATTATAAAATTTTCAACTCAAATGTCGTTTTTCCCTTTCTCTTCAACAACGATGATTCCGATGTTGAGATCTGTAACGGGTTTATCTATTTTTCCGCCTCTCATGCATAAGCTCACTCACAATTTTTTTGAGCTAGCTTAGAATTTAAAAGAGAAAATAAGCGACAAAAACATTATTTTACAATTATCAGCTGAAAGGAATTTTAAAATAATTATCCTCACAAAGAAGGAATAGAGTAAAGCTCCGGCGAAGCGAAGACAAAATTTTTATGAATTATCAAAAGTAGGGTGGGGTCAAAAAAACGATGTTTTGGCGCATCTTACAACTCTGAGCGCCAAATTTTAATTCATGTTGAAATTGAACACCGGGTAAGATTATGGATGCCCAAGAAAAGTGAGGACGAACATTACAGGGAAAAACTTCTCACTTTTAATGGCCGAAGAATTTATTTTTGGAAAAATTTAGTCAATTTACTCATTTTTGGAAAAAGAAAGTCCCAAACAGTTGTAGCTTGAGAGAAATTTTTCGTTCAAAAATACCTTCAGTTTTGCACTACTGCTCAGCCAGATCGACCGAAGTTTAGAGTAATTTTAAAGATGGAAATATTTACGCTTAATTATGAAATAAAACTCGAGATGGGAAAAAACCAAACTACTCGAGCGAAATGAAGGCGAAAATTTTGCTATATTTTCGTACGCAGCACATGTCTTCATTCACCGAAACTAGCACTATTAAAAAAATTAATTTAAAATACCAAAAAAAGGTCCTTAACAAGGAGGCCCGGGGCTGCAGCACCCCCTCCCCCTTAATTCGGACCTGTCCACAAGCAGCTGTATACGAAATTTCCGCTGTCCGTGAATTTTAATCGGAGTATCACTGCGTAAATTTTCATAATAATTAACTAAATATAGGGCTTTCTGGGTTAATGGCAGTTCTTATTATTCGCAAATGTTACCACCTTATTGAAATGGTTCTATTTGTAAGTTGAATTACCACGATTTTATGGAAGAAAATCGAAAAATTTAACCACAAACAATAAAAAAAAATTACTGGTCATTACTTGAATAATCTTTAGATAATATAGCTTTCCTTTGAAAGTGGAATAAGGTAACAGAGATACAATCCCATTACACACTTGATAATTTCAAATCGGGGGCCCTATATTCTCTCAATACTCACCAACAAAATTTTCCCATATTATCTCTAAGACGGTACATGAAAAAAAAATAAACGAAAATAAATTTCGAATAAAAACTGAATCGAAGTGACATCCAGGTAAATCACAATCACCAACAAAACAACGAGAAAAATTTGAAATACGACCATGCTAAGTACGAAATTCGTATTATTTTGCACGATGTAGCTCATAGATATAGCTGTATATCTATCTACGTACTTGATAATACTCGTACTTTTTATTTTATTTTCTTGTTTTTTTTTTTTTTCAAATTCTCCTTTGCCTGATAAATTGGCTGAAACAAAACTTGTAAGAATAGTTGGAACGTGTTATACAACTCTCTCTCGTTGTTTCATTTTTTATGACAACTTGTACGATAATGACGAGAAGGCCAGTATTTTCGTGATAAACGACTTAGTACGGCACATGTGCATATCACACTGTGTCTTCTTCCTGCTGTTGTGCTATGACCGTTCCCCTCTCGCCGCCTTCCGTACCGTTCTCATCGTCAAACATCGCGAGACCATTGAGCCAATCTATATTATCATCGTGCTGTCTATTTTGTCAACGTAAATCCATTCTTCGTTTCTCATTTTGGCGTTAGCAACTCATTCTCACTCTGGTAACCTAATTCGGGTACAAAAGAGCGTGCCGAAGTCGGTAGCTGGCGCCCTATCGGGAGGATATTCTCGAGTTATTTCAATTTCTTCGAATTTGTATTAGCTATGTAGCTACCGTGATTTACCTACTTGGTACATTACATAGTACATACCTCTACTACCTATATACACACACAATAATACCGATATAATGTACTACAGCTACACGCAATGAATGAAATCCAAACGAACGAACGTACGCATACAACAAATCACAATGATGTTAAAACCATTTTCAATGCCAAATCGATATAACAGATTCAACGCCCAAAGGTAAATACGGACGTACGGCTACGTACGTGCGCGCTGAAAAAAAAATACATATTATCTTTTTGGAAGTAATAAAACAGCGGAAAGAAAGGTATACTGTATACAAAAGCGTAACAAATCTCGTGAAAGATAAAAAGCAGTATAATAGCACTCATTGGGACGATGATGAAGTTATTTACAGGATTGGAGTGAGTTCAAGAAAAACAATAGCACCCACTAATCTGTCCGCAAACGAGAAATGGAAACAATGCAATAAAAGCGAACGAACAAACGATTGTTTTTAATAAAGCGGGAAATGCGCGGTTCAGTGTTTCGTAAAATACATAATATACATATATAGAAGAGACACAGATACCGCCTATCGTACGGCTGCGATGCTTTTACTTATCTCTAATGCCTTTGCCATTCTGATGAGCCGATATAAACGTATACATAGCGTACATACAGTACATCTACATACACACGTAGCCTATACGAGTACTGTACCACCGCGTCGTCGAACAGCTTACTTCAGCATTATTAATTATATATACACAAGGCGAATGTTGAGGCGAGCTTTGGAGCGATAGATATGCGGTGTGGCCAAAGTAAACATTAACGTTTCATAGATATTTTCATCGGAAAGAGCATAGAAATAGAAGCAGGCCGTACGTACGACTCGTTACAGGTTTTAGAGGTGAGTGAAAATTCTTGCCGATGATGATGAATCGCCACCACGTCGCCGCACCGATACGAACAGAGTTTTAATATGCCGATGTTTTAAGGGTAAAAGGGTTCGCTCAGTCCGCGATTATGGTGGTATTATTGGTGACGGTGACGACGACGACTACGAGTACGAATAAGGTACAACACACGTATCATCGGCGCGATATGACTATTGATGAGAGGACGACGACTACGACAACGACAACGACGACGACGATGATGATGATGGGTAAAATTAATATTCTCTCGATCCCTTTGTAGTATATATTCATCGTGTTAGCTTATGGTTTATTTAAACGCATAAATAAACATGTCGGTTGTTTGCAAATTTTACATTATCATCGCTTTTAAACATTGTTCGTTCATTGCCGACAACCAACCTACTGGTGTATTAATAAAAGCGACATCAAACATGCACCCCTTCTTTTTTTTTTCAACCAGCCAACCCAACCCAACCCATCCATCCATCCACACTTCTATCTATCCGTCCTTTTTCATGTACACGTAAAGTGCCACCGCGACCATATCACCAATTGTGTCTCCTGCTGAGTAATCTCTACGCATTCGTATACAGGCAATTAAAGAAATTTTTTAGTTTCCGAAAGGAGGAAACCTGTTGCAATTGATTCCGCACTTCCGTAAGAGGGTTAGGAAGTATTTTTCACGCGTATACTAGATCTCCTTTGTGCGATCATCTCACTCCCAACAATTACCTCGGATTAGAATTAAGTGAACGATTTTATTAGTGGAATTTAACCTCGAATAACTATAAAAAGACAGATTACCCTTCTCACATGATCAGAAATCACTATCTAGAAGCCATACAAAAATACTCTGAACACACATTGTGTTTCACCGACGGC
>FIZR01019596.1:0-14142 GCA_900060175.1 Ferrisia virgata | reverse complement strand
CTGTCTAGCAGAGAGGAATTTGAAAAAACATAAATAGGAGATCCATAATCAATTGAGGAGCGTATTAGAGTACGATATAAACTAATTAGAGTGCATCTGTCAGAACCAAACTTTGTATGAGATAATTTTTTCAGGAGGTTGATTTTGTAGAAACAGGTTTGTTTCAATTTGAGTAGATGTTGTTTCCAAGACAGAGTGTTATCGAAAGTCATTCCTAGGTATTTAGCTGAGTCAGATAATGGAATGGGGTTTGAATTTAAGTAAACAGAAAGGGTTTTTGCAGAAATGCATAGCTGTCGACTTTGAGGGAGCCATTTTTAAGCCATTTTGTAAGGTCCATTTGTGGATATTGTTCGCAGTTTCTTGAAGCAGTCGGGTCTTTGCATTCGATAAACGTGCAGAGATCGTCAACAAATAGGGCTTCAGAAACGAAGGCAGGAATACACGATGGAAGATCATTTATACTTATTCCGAATAAGGTGGGGCTAAGAGCAGCACCTTGGGGTACACCATTCGTGAGAGTGTGATAAGAAGAAATTGTTCCTCGGATTCGGACTGCAAATTCTCTATTTCTTAGGAAATTATTGATGAAATATAGAACATTACCTCTAATATTCTAGGAATATAGCGTAGAGATGATTTTGTACTTCCAAACTGTATCATATGCTTTATTGATATCGTAGAAAATGGCAAGGAAATGACTTTTATTATTGAATGCTGCTTTTATACGGGAAATTTGTTAGGGATTATTTGGATTTACAAAAATTATTCGAACACTCTATATTTTCATAGGCATTAGCTTTGTATAGCTGCCCTATGTAGAGTATGTGTAAAATGTTCAACACCTTGACTTTTGAAATCCTGTCACATATACCCCACAGGTACATACTGTACATTTCAGCTTGTATAAGCATAGTATACTAAAATCAGATTGCAATCTTCGTTTCAGTTTGAATTTCACATTTTTACCAATGTAAGTATTATATATATATAATGTGGGGGTGGTGCGATTCGACGAATTAATAAATCAAATACGTTCGTAAGTTTGTCCGAGTATTTGATTGTTTTGAATTAGGCTAGATCAATGTATAGTTGTACTAGACACGTAGACATATGTATAATTCGGCATTGTAAAGCAGCCTTCTACTCGTATTTGTTTTGCTTTCTGCCGAAAAACTTTTTAAATCGATAAAAGTGAAAAATTAACGTTGCTGGGAAAAATTTTCTACTGCGTGTTTTTCGAGAATGGTGAACGAATAAGTGGGTGGATACTGGGTTAGTTGGTATAAGTATAAGTAAGAGAGAAATGGAGAAACGTAGGTACGTATGTGTATGTACCCCTAAGCTACGTATATACGTATAATCCCTACAACATATATCTACCAGCAAGAAAAAGGCGTAAAAGGTTGGCAGATGGGAAGAGGGAAAGTAACCTTTTTATACGAAACGTACGCAAAAAATATCCTTTACGACGACGACGTACTACCTACAACCGTACTTTCTTCTTTTCTTCCTTCCCTGCTCCATCCTTCGTTCAATGTTCTGTCGTCCTGCTTTCTCACGTACAGTGTGCCCGTTCGGGTTTGTTTTTCGTTTTGTCGAAAAATCCATATAATACATATATACACATATCCATACGTATAGTACGAGTTGAGCTAACTCTTCGTGTTAATCCCTCTCGAAAAACACTAAAACAGAAAGAGTATTATAGAATGTAAGTGTGGTGCGAGGATGAAGACAGTTATACCAGGATACAGGGGATGGGATGAGATAGCTGTAAAGCAAGGAAACGAATCGAATTTTCTCGTACGTGTTCACCGTACTGTGCAGGATATAAGTTCAAGTGTTGATGTAGATGTAGAAATAAATGTGTGTAGAAGATGGATGTAAAAACTTACTGCAACTTTGTGTTTTTAGCCTGATTTTCTATGTCATATTGTCAATGAAAACCAGGTTATTATAGTCTATTGACCAACGGTGGTTAGGTGGTGAGGAGAGAATACCAACAAAATCAGTTTTGAGGTCCTAGAAGACCATTAGGTTAATTTTTGGCCACGTCGGATTTTATTTTTTTTTTCGAACATTAAAATCATTTACTCTGCTCGATACTGACCAAAATCGCTCCAATTCGGTCAATCGGCTCAGTTTGGCAAAGAATTAGATATGTAGTATATGAGTTGAGATGATCCTATGTCAAAATTCAGGTTTGCTTTATTTTGGGGGAGGAGGTGCTGAGGGGCCAAAAACACAAAATTATTCCTTTTTGAGTCAATATATAGAGAATTCAAAGTTGTATAACATATCGAAAAAGCAACCTACCAGGTGAATTAAGAGAGCAGATATGACGGTTTTCTCCCCTTTTGACCCTGAAAATGGGCTGTTCTTCCCCTATCATCCCACCAAAATGAGCTAGGATGTTGAAATTTGGAATGAACATTCACTAGGAGTCCTATATGTGCCTTTTGCTGGGTCCCAACTTTTCAGCTCCATCGCATCCCCTCACAGCCCCAGATATATGTTTTTTTTTTTGGTCAGGTTTTCTCATTTTTTGAGGTTTAAGTTTGTTCCTTGCATAACTTTTCTTCAAATAGAGCTAGGAAGCTGAGATTTGGTATGTGCATCTAATAAGGATCTTAGATGTGCTTTTCAGGAGTCTCAACTTTTTAGCCTCATTGCACTTCCTCACAGCCCCAAATATGTAGTTTTCTGGTTGGCTTTTCCTATTTTTTGAGTTTGTACCTCGCACAACTACCCTTCTAATTGAGCTAGTAACTTTTAAGTTAGTTAAGTACATTTAGTAGGGACTCTAGAAGTGCAAACCTTTATAGTCCTGAATTAGGGGTTTTTGGCTGTTTTTTCTAATTTCCAATGTTAGCTCCTCGCATAAGTCCCCTCCAAATTGGGATAGGGAGTTGAAATTAGGAATGCACAGTCAGTAAGGATCCCAGATATGCCTTTTGGGGTTTTTAACTTTTTAGCCTCATTGAGCCCTTTCTATCATCAATACTGTTTGGGAAAAAAGCATCGTCAATTGTTGTAATTGTAATATGTCGCGAAAATCAGACCGAAAAAGCATCGCAAAGCACCGCAATTTTTTTTCCAAAATCAACTTCCATCATTAACATGAAGGATATAACTCAAGATTCTTTTAATTCGTTGAAAATTTTATCAGTTGTTTACTCTATGAGAAGTTTGGCCTTGAAAATGGCTGTTCCTCTTTTATCTCCATGCCAAAATGTGCTGGAGAGTTGAAATTTATCATGTACAGTCAGTAGGGGCCTTAAATGTGCTTTTTGGGGGTTTTCAGCTATTCAAACCAAATATGTGGGTTTTTTGTCAGATTTTCTCATTTTTTAAGTTTTTTGAGTTTGTTTCTCGCATAACTAACCTCCAAATAGAGCTAGGAAGCTGAAATTTGGCATGTACATTCAGTAAGAATCCGAGATGTGCCTTTTGGGGTCTCGACTCTTCAGCTCCACTGCAATCCCTCATTGTCCCAAATATATGGGTTTTTGGTCGTTTTTTTTTTTCTAATTTTTTTAGTTTATTCCTCGCGTAACTTCTCTCTAATTCGGACTGTGAACTTGAAATTAGGTATGTACAGTCAGTAAAAAACCGAGATGTGCCTTTTGGGGGTTCTGACTTTTTAGCCCCATTGAACCCGTCCTATCCTCAATACTGATTAGGAAAGAAAGCGATGCTTTTTTTCATTTTTTATTAATTTCTGTTTCTCTTCGTTACTGATGATGAGAAGTTGAAACAGTATCATTTGATACGAAGACTTATAAATACTTATTGGAAGAAAAACTTTTGTTACTGTATATGATATAACAGTACGCAAGGTGGTAGCAGGTTATAATTAGCATAACACGTAAAGTATTACTGTATTGGTTGACCAGTGGACTAGTCTAGTATTATGCAACGTGTTATGCTAATTATGACCTGCTCTCAGGCTGCGACTCACCCGTAATATCCTTTAATCAGTGCGTTGACGTTATCCTGACTGTGAGAAAATCAAATTGGATTTCATATTTTATTTAGTAAGTATTTGAATATTAATAGGTAACATGTGTTTCTATGTATGTGATTATACGTTGTAAAATATACCTATGATCCGTTCGAATGAAATTTTTCACCATGTAGTTTATTATATCTTCAAATTCTTGTAGAAGATTAGATTTATAGCCTGATTTTCTTGGTTATATTGTCAATGGAAACTAGGCTATTACGGTCAATCAACCTACGATCGATGAGGTGATGAACATCAACAAAGGGGAAATATATGATGCAATGACACAAAAAAAAGGTTTGCACAACAGAAATGTACAAACAAAACAATTTGTAGGAACCATAATTTAAATAAAATTGCATGACGAAGTTTGAACGACAGATTAATATGAATGAGCAGTGTTTGAAAGGATTAAAGAATCGATATTTTCCCAAAATATCGAACAAATATCGTATCAAAATTATTTTTCTTTTCGATATTCTTAGGTATCAATATTTTTTACTGAATATCGAAGTTCGATAATTTTTCAGCCTGATTTTCTGTGCCATATTGCCAATGAAAATCGAACAATGGTGGATGAAGGGGGATATCAACAAAACCCGTTTTGGGGTCCTAAATGACCATTAAGATGAATTTCAGCCATGTCAGATATTCATATTTATTTTTTTCCCAAAACATTAAAATCATTTACTCCACTCAATACCAACCAAAATCACTTGAATTCGATCAATCAGCTCAGTTTGGCGGTGGATTAGATATATATGAGTAGGGATGAACTTGGGTCAAAATTCATTTATGCTCCAATTTAGAGGAGGGGGTGCTGAGGGTTCAAAAATGCAAAAATTTCTCTTTTTCAAGCCAAAGGATAGAGAACCAAAAATTGTATAACATATTCAAAAATCCACCTCCTGAGTCAATTAGTAGAGGAGTTATGGGAGGTTTCCCCTTTTTGACTCTGAAAAAGAGCTGTTCCTCCCCCATCTCCCCACCAAATTGAGCTAGGAAGTTGAAATTAGGTATGTACATTTAGTGAGTGTTTTAGATGTGTTTTTTGGGGGCTCCAACATTTCAGTTCCATTTTCCCGTTCAAAGTCGCAAGGAAGTGGGTTTTTGATCAATTTTTCTCATTTTTTGTGTTTGTTTCTCACATAACTGCTCTCCAAATGGAGCTAGGAAGCTGAACTTTGGTATGTACATTTATTAGGGACCCTACATGTGCCTTATGGGAGTCTCGCAGATTTGTCTTGGGGAAGGGGGGCCGAATTTTCAGACCCAATGAGCCCCTCTCACTGTCCAGAAATGTGGTTTTTTGGGTAGGATTTCTTATTATGTGAGTTTTTTCCTCGCATAACTCCCCTCCGAATTGAGCCAGAAAGTTAAAATTTGGTAAGCAGATTTATAGGATCCTAGATGTTCCTTGGAAGAGGGAGGTTCCAGATATTCACTTCAATATTGATTTGTACCGCATCACCCCCTCCCATCATCGCAGACCGCTCCTTTCTTTATTTCGTGAATGGATAAGATGCATATTTCCTTTAACTTTTAATTTACAAAAATCAGGGTGAAAAAGCAAAGCAAAGCATTGCGATTACCTTTTTTTAAAAATAAAACAAAAAAATGATTTAGGTATTTAATGTACGAGTACTCCATAAACTTCTATTTATTCAGTTCACCTTGCTTTACTTTTACTAGCATCTTAACACACCGCATGTACAACTGATTCTAGCTCCCTCTCTCATCCAACATCTACTAAAACCGAACGCATATTATTGTGGAAAACTTTAACCTAACAGTGTATTATTCATCGAGCAAAATCTGTACACCTTTTCGAACTTCGGTAGCTTTCGACGACGAGGGTACGGTGTGGGAAAAGGTGAACTATGAGCGAGCAGGCTCGCGTAGCGAATAACTTAAAAAATAGCAAACTTCTGTATGTTGCACGCGCCGCACAAAACTACATTCCAACTCCTCACAATTTATCTTATTCGTACACTTGGCGAATTCGCCGAGTGTAAAAGTTTTGCCAAACTATTAAAACTCCATCATAGAGTTATACGCATACCTGTATCTATCTAGTATCTAGATATCTACGTAGGTAGGCTGTGTAGATGCTAGATGGGTGTGTATACGATCGGGGTTGGGGTATATTCGCTTTCTAAGCACTTCTCAGTCTGTATAACATGTTCAAGAGTTATACAAGTATATAATATATGTATATGCGGAGGAGCTAGGCTATATAGGTGGAGTATCGTACTTTACTTATATATTAGAAAAGACTTGTGTTCACGATTTGGAATTCATCAAATAACTTCGATGCGAAAATCCTATAGTAGTTTGCTTTTAATATATTCGCCGAAAAGGTATACCTTGCCAGACCTACCTACCTACCTATCTACAAACGTGTATAGCAATAAGTTATATAAGTTTGGTTTGCTTTTCTCAACAGCAACAGCATCCTTTTCGTATTCAATTTCTTCTTCGCATGTAGTTTACGTTATCGGGAGCATGGAGGTAAAAAAGGGAATTAGATGGTGTATAAACGAGAAGTAGGTAGGTATGTGTGTATTTGAGAACTTCAAAAGGAATTTAAACTCCGCACCGTATTACCTTTCGTAGTTTCCTTTCGCGAAATTCGAAATGTCTTATGATAAATATATCAACGAATTACACGATACCTTATTCTACACATGGTGTGCTCTATTCGTCGTCCTTGTCGTCGTGTTTCCATAAGTATATCTATCTTTTCAAACGTTAATATACGTAGACTTGTGTGTGTGTGTGTGTGTGTGTGTGGTACCGTGTACTTCGTTTTCATCCTATACAGCGATGGTACAGGATAGGTAGATACTCATATCTTTTCTCTTTCTCTACGTTCAACCCTTTTACTATGTTTTATCTCATCATCAATGCCGTCTACGTATCTCTCTCTCTCTCTCTCTTTCTCTTTCTTAATTTTGTATCCGCACGTTAGTGTCTGTATAACGAAACGACTTTTCATAATATATTATACCAGCCCGTATAGCTTTCTATCTACTTGTGGCGGTAGGTTCTTTCTCATACGATGACGATACAAACTCATTTTCTCAATATTCGCTCAATAGCGACGTATCACCGCCTCCTTATATCCGGCAATCTCTAAGGAAATTCGTAAACCACACACCACATACGTACACGCGCTCGCTGTATGCAAATTTAACCTACCTTACGTACTTCTCTCTGTCTATCTTGTGCTGCGTTAGCGCTATCTTCGCACGTATGTGCTTGAATAATGTATGCCAAGTCGATGTTGTCAAAGAGTTACGAAAAAGGTAAGACTCGAAGGCTTTTGAAACCAAAGTCAATCCTATGAAATTTGAAAATCGGTTCAGAAATTATTTTCGAGGTAGAATCTATACTTTGAAACCAAAGTATGCGGACTTGAACGTCTGCTATTCTCTGTAATTTATGTAAGGTTCTCTTATTATCTTTTTTTTATCCCCTTTATATAAATTAATTCATGTATTATATCAAGTTCCCTTCGTCTTATACCCTGATTAAGAGAACAAAAACTAGTTTTTAAAGGTTTTGTGAGATATGATTTTCAAGTTATTTTTCACCTAAAATAGTCTCCGAAGCAGGTAAATGGAATTCACGCTCCCTTTTTGACCTTTGGTCGAAGTGAAAATTTCTCGAATTATTTTACATACTTGTTTGAATAACGAATATAATTATGCTAATTTAAAAATAAGAATAAAACAAGAGTAGAGATATTAATGTGGCAGAGGTTTACAACTTTTTTTTCGATTTCAATACAACTTCAAAGTAGTCGAAATTTGCGTACAGGTCTATTTGGTTTTATTTTATTTACTTATTTTTTTTTTTTTGAAGTTATTTCCCAGCATTCTTGAGAAAATCCCCAAAATGTTTGTGATTTTCTACGTCATATTGTTACTGAAGACCAGGCTATCACAGTCTGTCGAACAATGGTGTATGAGGGTGGAATATCAGCAAAGTCTGTTTTGGAGTCCTAGAAAACCATTAAGACAACTTTTAGCCATGTCAGATATTTATTTTATTTTTTTCCCAAATATTAAAATCGTTTACTCCGCTTGATACCGACCAAAATCGCTCCAATTCGATAAATCGACTCAGTTTGGCGGCGAATTCGATATATATCAGTGTGGATAAACTTGGGTCAAAATTCAGTTATGCCCCAATTTGGGAGAGAGGGTGCTGAGGGGCCAAAAACGTAAAAATTGCCTTTTTTAAAGCCAATTAATAGAAAATAAAAAGTTGTATAACATATCCAAAAATCAACTTCCTAAGTCAGTTAGGAGGGGAGATATGAAGGTTTTCCCCCTTTTTGACGTTGAAAAAGCGCTGCCCCCCCTGAAGGTTTTCCCCCTTTTTGACGTTGAAAAAGCGCTGCCCCCCCCCCCATCTACCCACCTAATTGAGCTAAGAAGTTGAAATTTGATATGCACATTTATGGGGGATTCTAGATGTGCCTTTTGAGGATCTCGACTTTTCAGCTCCATTTCATCCCCTCGCAGCCCCAAAAAGCAGTTTTTTGGCTATTTTTTCTTATTTTTTGAGTTTGTTGCCTGAAGCTTTTCAACCGGAGTAGGGGATGCGTCAATGATGCATATTGTCCCCACAGTTATTCCGCATCTATGGTGAGCATATCTCTATTCTGCGATATGCAGATGATACCATCTTGATTGCTGTGAATGAAGAGGAAATGACGGAGCTCGTCAACCTAGTGACCATAGCCAGCGAAAAACTTGAACTTTATATTAATACATTAAAAACGAAAGTCATGGTGGTGAATTCGGCCAAGTGTCTTCCAGTTTCTTTAGTTGTGAGTGAATACAAAAAGGTCAAGGCTTTTGTATATTTAGGCTCCATCATCAAAGCAGAAGGAGGCTTGTCGGCAGAAATACGGCGTCGAATCGCACTGAGTAAATCAGCTATGACCAGACTGCATAATGTCACATGTAATAACAAGAAACAAGATCTCCAGAAAGACAAGGAAGAGACTTATACAATCACTTGTTTTCTCTGTTGTCCTATATGGAGCGGAAACATGGACATTAAAGGTGGATGATAAAAGAAGAATCGACACCTTTGAGATGTGGGTCTGGCGAAGGATGCGGAGGATACCCTGGACAGTGCGACGAACAGAGATAGGGTATTTCAGTCATGTGACCACGAAAGAAGTCGAAAATCTCGAAAAAGACATTCTTCTTGGTAAGGCCCATAGAAAAAGAGGTATTGTGATAGATGGCGCGCTCTTTTAGGTGCAATAAGGTCATAGGTGACTGAGACCTACTGATGATCCTCACTTAACTTCCCTCCAAATTAAGCTAGAAACTTTAAATTAGTTATGTACACTAAGTAGAGGCCCTAGGTTTGCCTTTTGGAGGATTAGACTTTTCAGCCCCATTGCATCCCCTCACAGCCCTGTATAAGTGGTTTTTTGGTCGATTTTTTCCAATTTTTAGAGTTTGTTCCTCGCATAAATCTTCTCTAAATTGAGCTAAAAAGTTGAAATTTGGTATGTACCAGTACGAGCATTAAAGTTGTATTTTTAGAAGTTTTAAACTTATATTATTTCTCGATTTTTTGTTAATCTTTTCACCATTTGCAACACTTTTTTTGGACCACTCACAACATGATGTCTCTGCAATTGGTACATATCTACTATTAGCGAGGTTTGAAAAAAATGGAATTCTTCGATTTGACTAATTTCAAAATATTAACTGCCATGGGTTGAAAACCCCCATAGCAGGGCTTGAGTGAAGAGAGCTAAAAATTTTAGAAATTCCAAGCATGTTAATCATTTTACATTTTTTGGAGCATTTTTATTAATTTTTTTCGATTTTCGGTCCCAAACATAGTTACTACTCCCCTACTCCCCCCCCCACCATTTGATAAAATTATGGCATCGTTGAAATAACTTTGAGAGTGAATACATCTTTTGGTAAAGTGTGTGCTACAAAAAAAAGTTCAGCTTCTCGGAACTAACTTCTTATGAATTGAGTGATTAATATTTATAAATTACCTTTCACAAAACAAAATGCACTTTTTGATAGAATAAATCTCGTTGGATAATTTATTTTTGAGCAGCCCCTCTACCATTGCTATATCTTGAAACGAAAAGAGCGCAACAATATATTATAATTTGAATAATTTTATTTCATAACAAAAACATGAGAACTCTGTATACAAGTACATGAAGATCATCATTCTACACCGGACAATAACAATGAACAAAGATGAACTGAAACGAACAAAGAGATGCAATCCGAAAAGAAAGATTACATCATCCTTAAAGTCAAGTAGGGTACACACTAAGTGCTAGATTTGTATTAAATTTAGCATAGACCGAAAATTTAGGTAAGTTCGATAACAGAAACCGAAACCCCACAATCATCTTCACAGATTTGTTGAAAATTCACAAATTAATTATTTTCTGAATGCCCAGAAATCACTTTTTTCGAATTTAGTCTAGAACAAAAATTTACACAGAAGCAAAATTTTCAACTGATAATGCGCCTTCAGATTTTTAATGAGATCATGATGTAAACGAGATTTTTGTTATAATTTATGTTTATTAGAAAAATGATTTGGAAAAATCATCAAATTTCAGAATCCTCATAACCTTGAAAGGACGAAAACCTCAATTATCTCGTGAACACTCGACTTTTTCATAAATTTGAGGGCGCATTTGCTTCCAGTGGCGTGAATATGCCACCCCTCACTGACTTTTTTTCATAAAAATTGATTTTTACGAAAGAAAAAACAATGAAATTTAGCGCTTGGAGCTTAAAAAAATTATATGTTAAGAACTGATTTTTTGACCCATGACACTCAAAATTTTGCAAAATTGTTGTACACGCTTTGCTTGGGCTATATATTTTTATCTTTCTAAGAACGAATTTCACCAAATCCCCCTCCACCGCTCCTCAATTTGACATTAATTACTAGGGTGGGCCGTTTTTTACTTTTTTTTTGAACGTCGAAACGTAATGGAGTACGTAAAAATATCAGCCGCTCCCTTGTAGCAATTTCAATATAAAGCTAAAGTGGTTCAAAATTAAAAAAAAAAAATTCAAAAAGTTCAAAAAAATTTTATTAGAAATGGTTTCAGCACGACTAATTTTACCCAAAAAGATCATTTGAAACAATTTTCGAATGTGCCTAAATTTTTTTTCGATTTCTTAACCTTTTTTTTTTTTTTTTTTTTGAAAATACTAGAATAAACAAAAAAAAGGTACATTTTGAGGTATGGCCCTGTAAAGAAGGTTTACATTCGAAAATCGTCTAAAACGGTCTTCCGGGGTAAAAATAGTCGCACTAAATTCATTTCTAATAATTTTTTTTTGAAAATTTTCTTTTGAATTTTTTGAATTTTTTTGATATTTCGAACTGTTTTGGAACCGAAATGAAATTTCTACCAGAGATTGGGTACTGAAATGTTTACCATGTTCTTTCGACCCTGCTACAAAAATATTGTGCCCTATTACGGTTGGATTTTCGAAAAATAAAAATAAAAAATGAACTACCCCAGTACTTACGCTGCTGTTCACTTTTGTGTAAATTTTTTCTAAGACGCAATGTTCTTAAGTAAATTTGAAAAATTTGATTTTCAATATTTAGAAAATCACTAATTCCAATGATAAAAAGCGTGGGGCTCAAAACGGTGCCCTGAGGCACTCCATTTACTAACAAGTGTATTGTAGAGTAAATGTCTGAAATTTTGACTTTGAAGCTTCTGTTATGTAGGAAGTTTATAATGAAGTGTAGCATGTTACCTTGAATATTCCAGGAAAATCCACATCTTTTAGGGGGGGGGAAGGGTTGACGTTTTGAACAATTTTTTTTTCAGATTGTATAAACGAAAGATTTATAAAAAAGGTGTGACTGGAAAATGAAATACCTCTTAACGAGAATTTTTACACGCTTTCTTTTTATAATTTTTCTGCTAATTTATACCACTTTACTTTTATATTTTTTACTTTATTTTTTTAGTCTTCATACATAAACACACCATAATTTCATATCATCAATGAATTTTTTTTAGTTGCCAAGCCTAAAATCATACATTCAAATTCTCATTACTCGTCGTATACAAATATGCTTCTTTTTATCGTAGGTACTACTAATTTCAGTCTTGAAAATCAATATATACAAAAAAAAAAAAAAAATGGAACGTAGAACATCAACGCGAGTCTACACGATTTCTTCAAAATATATTCATTTCCTTTCGAGATTAATGGATAATATCGAGTTTGTAGGTGGGAATAAAACAAAAGTCGCACAAGGTAGTATCATTATCGTGGCGTTTACTTCTTGCAATATATTGGGTTTCTTAAGAAGGACACAGGCACTGTGCAAAGGATAGTGAAAAAATAAAGAATACCTACCGTCGTAGCAGTCTTTCTTATACGACTGTGTATACCGCAGGGCACATAAGTAAGCAAATATACGTCGTATAGTAATTTCCTCTCGCTTATAAATCTTCTCGCGAGCAGCATATAACGTATAAGTACATCTTAATCCTATATTCTTAAACGCCATCTATCTCTTCCTGGCCATTACCGCATTACACTCGCTTCTATTACTTTCGTAAGTTATGTAGATAGGTATAAGTAAGCGAGTATACCTACTAACTCCGCACCATCCCTGGCCCCACCTAGGGCCAAGGTGTGAGAGAAGATATAGCGAAGAGAGGCGGGGGGGAAAAAATACCACGCTATATTCCATCTTTGAGAAGCTTTAGCCGTTCAAGAAAATATATTTACGTGTGCGAGAGAAGCTTTTCTAGGGGTTGTACCGCACTGCACACGTTGCCCGCAACCCAAACCCCGAAAGTCGTTTTTCTCCCTCCGCCTCCTCGCATCTGTATAGCAGCATCGTCAACAACGTAACAGTCACCGCGCCCGAAACACCTACCGCCGATATTACTATTGCTACCAGCAGCAGGCAGTAGCAGGGCGCGTACCTCTTACGGCGAATTTCCGCTATAAAGAAACTCGTCGCGGGAGAAAATTTCCTCCATTCGTTTCTCATTTTACTATTGATTTTCTTAGGTACCTACGCTACCGTAGTGCGGTGTGTGTGTATAATACGTGTAACAACGCGGGCAAAGGAGATGATGGCGGGTACGAGATAAGGGGGTCGCGCAGCTTTCTCTCTTAATGTATATAATTCTGCGCTATATAGATGGATATATATTTATACGCGAGTGTAGTAGCGTAGAAGGCGAATGGAAGTGTGTAAGTACCAGAATAGGTAGGTCGAGGTAGCACATCTTTCTCGAGCTTTCTCTCCTACTTTTGCAAATCGCGACCATTTTTCTGCGGGAACGAACGCAGCACACGCTTCTTGGAAAAGCTCAAGCTCTTTTGCCAGCCCGGTAAACCACGCCCTTCGCAGTGTGCTAAATACACGGACACGTAGGTACATGCTGTATTAGCGGTGCACGAACGCCGGTCAGCGCTGGCTGCAAATTGGCAGAATTTTTTAAATCCTCGTATTCCTTATATCATTCTTATAATAAAATTGTAGATAAATTTTTAGCTACGATAGTTCATAAATATCACGGTATAGTTGATTCCGAAAGTTGACGGATTTATTGAAATAAAAATTGCAATCTGGTTTAAAAGAATGACATTTTAGTTAGGGTTAAATTTGAAGAATTTATATCATTTGCTGCTGTGCAAGAAGTTACTCGATAAATTCGATACATTTTTAAAGTTACAAATATGTATATTGTACTCGCTTTGGTGGTATCCATTTTCACAATAGAAATAATAGCAGTACTGCATTGCCTAAAAACAATATTTGAAACAAATTCTCGTCATAAAAAATTCCTCATTTTAACTGACTCCCTATCTTCTCTATTAGCAATTCAAAATAAATTCTCTGACTCTCAAATAATCTAAAATATACACAAAATTGTATTTAACATCAAACTTTCACCAAAAAACAATAAAATTCATATAGGTACATTCTTAGTCATGTAGGTATTGAAAGAAATGAAGAAGTAGACAAATTGGCAAAATCAGCACAGATTTACACCACAATAACTCTTCAGAACCCAAATGATATCAAAAATATTCTTTACCAGACTCACCTTGCCAGCTGGC
>FIZR01019590.1:0-87451 GCA_900060175.1 Ferrisia virgata | reverse complement strand
AAGTTCCCACCTTCCCAATCTACTCAACACTGGGCGTAAAAATCTTGAAATTATACATGCTCAGTATAATAAAAATTAAACAAAAAAAATATATATATATTTATTTCACTTTTTTTTTTTAGTTTATTATCGTGCAGGCTTAGCCCTTTCTCTCTCCATCAAATAACTTAGGTATTGATTAAGAATGTAAAACTCTTCTAAGGTGTAGAAAAGTTAAAAAAAAAAAAAAAAAAATGGAATTAAATTTTCTTAACGGCAGAATTTAGTAATAACATCACAAGTATATTTTTTATGCTTCCTCTGTGTATGCGTAATTCAGACTAACAATCTTATATAAAATATATACCCAAATAGAGATATTTTCCAATATCCATTACCTCGATTAAATTACACATAATAACACAACTACGTCAAAATTAAATTTACAGAAAAAAAAAAGAAAGAAAAAAATAGGGTAAAAATTACTCTCTTATTTTTACATAATATTATACGAAATATAAACACACCACACGTTGAAATATTCTGTGCCTATGCCTATACCTCGTTATACAAAATTTTATAAAACAATGTCTTTTTTCGTACAATATGTATATAAGTCTTAAGTATATACCATACATGTATTTTATTATACTAGTATTGGTACCTATGTTATGCTACGACGAGAGTATATTATAAGGCTTAAATCGATTTAGAAATACACAGTTGTGCGGAAATGATGGGGAAAAAAATAAAATTGAAAACGTTGTTTCTTTCAATTTCCGACTGCGAAGTGGAAATTAAAAATGTTTTCGCTCGTTCGATCATCTTATCAGGTGAATTTGGACGATAAAGACGCCAGTCATAATAAGCTTTTACGTACAGTACGTTTATTCGCTCTTTTAAAAATAAACGCCACGCCGCAAAAGTCGAAAGAAAAAGATAGGCTATACGCCGCATGATTGAACGTGAAAATAAAAGAAAATTTATAATTACAAAAACGTTGGTATATAAACGAAACGACCTAGCTTAAGCTATATAGATAGGTAAGGTACCTATACCTTCTGTAAAGGGTACAAAAGGCGTACGTACTGCGTAGATACAACGACATTTTCCTATAGCTTTTTTTTTTTTTTTTTTCTCCTCCACCAGGTATATACTATTGGTGTTCGTTCGTCGAAACTCGAATATCTACGTAGCTTAATTAATGAAGGCGATTGCGCGCGAAACAAGTGTCATTTGTAATTTGTTAGTAAGAGGGTTCCTTCCCCCCCTCCTCTTCCTCGCTCTACTGTGTATATTGAAAGCTATCAACTTCGATGGGTGGATTTTTAACGCGCTTAGGTTTATATATGTATATGTAGAAAAAGCTCACGATACGATTTTTATTGTTAGTATCTTGAAGGTGCGAAAAGGTGGGTTATTGTTGTAAAAGCGCGTATATTGATATCGGATTAATTAATCTGGAATGATTTTTTTTTTTTTTTTTTTTTTTTTTTTTTTTTTTTTTTTGTTACTAACGAGCCGACGGTTGAACCGAAACGAACGCATTTTCATTATTTTGAGCAATGGTATTCGAAACAGTAAATGGTATCATTTTACCGCGACTAACAATTAATTAAAAATTCCGGTAATTTTGAAAATTGAGCAACGCTGTTAAAGCTATCATTTTGATTGATTGATTTCTCAACCGTTTGACGTGTACTATAATTGAGTGGTTAATGTATCAAATTCGGCGTGTTTACCTTCCTGTTTACCTTTTCTTTTTTTTCCTCTCCTCCCCCTTTCTCCTCATCCTGGGTTAGCCAAAATTTTACTATAATGGTGCCTCGTCATCGTCATCGTCTTTCGTTTCTTCTTCGCGACTGTATGAGCGACGACGCCTTTGCACGTACCCAGGCTTGGTAGGTACCTAGCTAACTACCACGACGATGATGTCGAACTCTCGAACTCGATCTCGAAGAACGTTCGGTATAGTCGTAGTAAGACGCGATGTTATTCGTTCTTTTGGGAATTCTCTGTGTTCTGCGAGCTGAGTGTGTTTTTAGGTATAGGTACAGGGCACCTACCTACCTTCTCCTGGTCGTGTCGCGTTTTACAAAATCAATTTATATCGAGTATCGAGCTCTCCATAGGGAAAGGGATATATGTGCACAGAGAGAGAGAGATGAAGGAAGAGAAAGAGAACGATTTAGACGAACTGTTGTCGTTGTTGTTGTTGTTGTTGTTGTTCGAACGTGTATATTGCTGTAGCGAAATTGACGAGTACTTAATAAAGGCAAGCTTACATTATACGCCTCGATATAAGCTCGATTAGTTAAACGTGTGCGTCTCCAGATATACCTAACTTACACCTACAAGTACCTCTACCTATATATTTTACCATCTAGCGAGAAATTTTCTCATTTTAAGAAGCCTATTTTAATTGCGAAGGCGGTAACAAGCTGCGAAATTCTATGTTTAATTTATGCTGCCAAAAGTTTCTTGTGTTTTTTTTTTTTTATACCTACTACTTTTACTTTTCTCTACGCCTTGTGTACGAGTATTTTTTTGAACTCGTCGTCGTCGTCGTATTTATTTTCAAATTAATCTTTTCGTCGTTGTCGTCGTCGTTGTCGTTGTCGTACATTTCAGGTGAAAAGAGACGTAGAAACGAGGTCTCTATACAAAAAGGAATCGAGCAAACAATGTCGAATTATGGTTTAAGAATTGCTACGTGGTTTTTTTCTCTTCACCTTTTTTTTTTTTTTTTTTTTTTTTTTCCCCTTTTTTTTTTTTTTTTTTTTTTATTCTATCGTGTTGTTCAATTTAAGGACTATAGCTACGATACATTCTACAATATTGTATTGTTTGTCGACTGTTGCTGATTTTTCTTTGCACAATGAAAAACCAGAAAACCATAGCGATGGCGCTGGCGGAAGCGTCCGACGAGGTCAATTTAATTAGCTATATTTTCTAGTGGCACCTTCGTTTTTGTACATTTCACCAAAAATTCACAAATAAGATAAAATGATCGGACGGAGGGGATGGGGCATTCTTCGAGATATTTCGTTTTATAATAAGTACGAAAAAGTATACGTAGTAGACGAAATTTTGAAAGCTCGTTGAAGGAATTTCATTTCAACTTGTACCTATACAAAAGTACCTACCTGCCTACGTACCTGTTATTAATATATGTGAGAAGAAGAGAAATAAAATCATACGGTTTATATTTTAATACGACTGTGTCGTCAAAAATTTCAACTAAGGGTGTGGGGGCTCCGGGGGGCTGGGGAGGTATATAAAAGAAAGAAGAGAATAGAGAGCGAAAATTTCAAGTATGGCACTAATTTGATTATCTGGTTGGTAAGATTTTCTATCTGAAATTCCATCCTACCAATGCTGTTTAGTTATTTCAATTGCCAACCGAAGAAGTTTGCTGGCAGATTCATATGTAAAAAAAAACACCATGTCGAATGCTGTATTTTTAGAGATTCAAATATGTATTTCATCTGTGTTTCGCTTTTTTTTTTTTTTTGCTTATTCCATCCTCTCATCTTGTCATTTTTTTTTTTTACTCCAAGAATTGGCTGCTTATGTTGATGTTCGCATACCGACTTGGTGTTTATTTTTCCTTCGCATCGGTTCTCCCGATTGTATTTCTTAAAAGTTACCAGGCAGTTTCGTTGTTGTTTGTTGGTTTTAACCCTTTGCTCTATCTGGCTGTGCTCGTCGCCCAATACATATCTGGATATTTTTTCAGCGGCTTATATCTTTTGAATTTTTTACTGTACATTTTTATGCGGCGATTTTTATGCGGTTGCGGGGAGGTGCGGAGTTGCGATGTTTTTGTTTTTCGTTTTGTTTTATGATTGATTCGTTATCTCGTGTTATGTTTTATTATAGAATGGAATTTATGGTGGGTGGGTGTTTCGCGAGTGAATATTCGTCGTGTGTTGGTAGAAATTATGTTAGCGTCGCTCGTCGCCTTTTTACAATATTCAAAGTATAAGTCAACCTTTCGGAAAACTGGATTTTCCTGTAGTGTATTTTATTGGGAAATTGTCAAAGCGAACAAGCTGAATTATTTATGCTGTGCACCCGGGGAAACGTTTGAATTATTTGTAAAGCGTTAGCAAATTTTACTCGGACTAGTGTTTGGTAAAACTGTGCAGTGCTGGAATTTTAGTTTTTTAACGCGGAGCTGTACGTAATGATTTACGAATGTTGCGGACATAATGGCGAATTCAAGAATGTCACTACCTGTTGGAGTGAAGCTTTTCAAAAATTAAATGCGAAAAATATCGAGATCGTTTATTTATATTTTTAGCCTAATTTTCTACGTCATATTGCCTATGAAAAACAGGCTATTGCGGTCTATTGACGAATGGTGTATGAGGGGGGAGTATTAGCGAAATCCGTTTTGAAGTTCTAGAAGGTCATTAACACCATTTTTGGCAAAATTGGATATGTTTTCTTACATTTTTCCAACATTTTTTTTATTTCGTCAAATTTCTCCAATTTTTCCAATTTTTTTATTTTTTTATTATTTTATCTTTATATTTTCTTTATTTTACTTTTTTAGCCAAATTTTCTGTATCATATTGCCAATGAAAAACAAGCTGTTTCAGTCTATCGGCCAACGGTAATTGAGGGGGGAATACCAATAAAACCCGTTTTGGGGTCCTAGAAGAGCATTAAGACAATTTTTGCTCATGTCACACATTTTTTTTATTTTCTATTTTTTTCACCCCGAACAGTAAAATCATTTACTCTGCTCGATACCGACCAAAATCGCTCCAATTGGGTAAATTTTTTCAACTTGGCGGTGGATTTGATATATATGAATAGGGATGAACCTGGATCAAAATTCAGTAATGCCCCAATTTGGGGAGGGGGAGCTGAGGGGTCAAAAACGCAAAAATTGCGCATTTTTAAGCCAATTGATAGAGAATCAAAAGTTGTATAACCTATCAAAAAATCAACCTCCTAAGTCAATTAGAAGAGGAGATATGGGGGTTTCAACCCTTTTTGACCTATCCCCCCACCAAATTGAGCTAGGAAGTTGAAATTGGCTATGTACATTTAGTTGGGGACCTAGATGTGCTTTTTGGAGGATCCGACTTTTCTGCCCCTTTTCACTCCTTCATAGACCCAAATATGTAGTTTTTCAGTCGTCTCATTTTTTGAGTTTTTTCCTCGGACTACTCTCCTCCAAATTGAGTCAGGAACTTGAAATTGGCCATGTGTATTTAGTAGGGGCCCTAGATATGTCTCTTGGAGGGGGCGGGTCTTTGCACCTCCTCATAGCCCTGAATATGTGGTTTTGTGGTAGATTTGTCTAATTTTTAGAGTTTGTTCCTCGCATAATTCCTTTCCAAATTGCGCTAAGAAGTTGAAATTAGGTGTGCCCTGCCTATACGGACCCTTGATGTACCTTTTGGGACTTTTACTTCTCATCCTCATTAAAGCCTTCCTAGCCGCAATGTTCAATTTTGACTTAAGATCATCCATATACCAGAATGTCAAATTTTCCGCCAATCTAGTTGGGTGCTTTTTTTTTAATTTTCAATTTTCCAATTTTTTCAATTCTTTTATATTGTCATTTTTTCTGTTTTTTTAAACTTTTTTGCATTTTAGTTTTTTTTTTACTTTCATGTTTTTATTTTCTTTTTTGGATTTGTTTATCATTTTTTCTCTTGAAATTAAAAATAATTTGCTCAGCTCAATATCCGCCAAATTCGATCAAATTTTGAAAATAGGCTTAAATTGACGGCGGATTTGATATTCTGGAGTGTGGGTATTTTTAGGTCAAAATTTAGTTATGCCCAAATTTGGGGGATGGGGTGCTGAGAAATTGCAATCTCAAAAATTGCTCCTTTTGAGTCAATCGATGGACAATCCATAGTTGTGCAACACATCCAAAAATCAGCCTTCTAGGTCAATGAGGAGGGGAGATATGTGGTTTTTACCCCTTTTTGAACTTAGTTTCTTGAGCGGTAATGGCAGATTTTCGTGTTCGTTCCTCGGCTAGCATCTCCATAAATTGAACTAAGTGGTTGAAATTTAATATATAGGTTTATTAAGAGTTCCAACAGTGTTTTTTTTTTGAGAGTTGTAGTCATCTACTCTAAAAACAATGTCATGTTTTATAATTTAATATTGCAAAAGCATAATTTTTTTCAAAAATTTCAAAATAGGAAGCATATGGTTCCTATTCTGCAATTTTGGGCCGTAGAACATAAATTCTTCATGAATTTTGATCGAACTTGATTTTTTTTTGGCTCGAAAAGCTCAATTGAAGATTTAAATTAGTTCTTTCAAGGTGGAAAAAAATTATATAAAATCGTATTCAAAGTAGAAATTATTATAGTTTTAAGTGTTTATTAAATACAAAAATGGTGGCAGAAAAAAAGCAACCTCGAATTCGTAGTCAGCGTGTCAAATAACTCCGTTTCGGACATCTTATACAATTTTTTCATCTAAAATTCCAATTTTTCAAACTTTAGCTCAAAAGGCGCTAAAATTGAAAATTTTCAAATTAACCTAAAATTATCTTACGAGATGCCTAGATCGGGGTGTTTTGATCCGCTAAACAAGAATGTGGACTTGATTTATTTCTTTGATCATTTCTTTCCTCGCAGAACTTATCAATTGTAAAAAAAACCTTGAGATGAAAATTCGTAATGATGAAAGAAACTTGATCAGGGTTCTAAGATATTTAAATCGTTTCCTTTTAATTTTAGGCTAAATTTTATTCATATTATAAATGGTGAATAAAAATATTAAAAGAGAGTAAATTGTTTTCAGGTATTTTGCAATGTGATCATATACGTGTGCACGAACATGACCGGTATAATGACTCATTATCCTAGTGAACTAGCCAAAAGACGAGCATTTCTGGAGACGAGGCAATGCATCGAAGCCAGACTGACCACACAAAGGGAAAATCAAAAACAGGTAAATCATGAAAATATACCACATATAAATAAGAGTTTATTATATCGTAATTATGAATTTGGACCGGGATGGTACAAAGTCATCGGCACTTCTGTAACATATTAAGCTAAAAATATGCCATCTGAGCTTTACTCCTTATTCAACTTAGATACCCAGAACCTCGAATATCAGCTGTGATGATTCAATACCTGTGATATGACAAATGATTTCAATGATGAGAGAAATATTGACAGTTTAAATTTTATCATGGAAAATTTTCCCAACTCTGCGTTGAAAATTAATATTTAGCTTTCGCGTTATTTAGAGTGGGGGAGGTGGGAAAGATGAGCCCACGCCCACGATTGCTTGTTACCTATCTCACATACAAGACTCGACATCGCGTCGTCGGTGCCTGACATTCAAAAATTTAGGCGACTTAATTTGCATGTCTATTGTATGTGTTCGCTGTCCTTGGAAAATATATACAAAATTAATACGTAAAGATAATAATGTTTATTACTTCGAAATTGGTTAAATAATTTCTATTTTCTTGTCTTGGTTGATTTTACTTGTAAGAATGTTAAATTTCGGCGACAGACGCGACGACGTCGAGACGCAGTTTTGTCAAACGATTCTAACTTTACATTCAACGACATAGTTTCGATTTCGAGTTGAAATTGAAAATGGAAAATTTTAGGTCAATGGAAATTTTTTCTGTTTCCGGAAAAATACACAGATATAGTTTCATTTTACAGTTCGTCTCGTTGCCATTCTTATAAAAAAAGTGCATCGCAATGCGATGCTTTTTGAGTCTAACTTTCATAAAATACAGAAGATATTCGAGCCATCCATTCATAAAATATAAAGATGAGTGGTCTGGGATGTTCTTCCAAGCATAGGTGAATTTAGAGGGTAAGGAAGGAGCTAAGCCCCTACGGATGTTGGATTAGTTCTCCAACCAAATTTTTCTACATTTGTAAAAATACGAACATTTTTTGCAAGTTCTTGTTTAGTCATGGTAGTGGCTTAGGCACCTCCCAGAGATTGGTGAACAGGGTATGACATGGAAAATCAGGCTAAAAATAAGAAAAAGTGTCAAAAAATCATATTTCCGAAAATTATGGAGGTGCAAGGAGAGGGGGCTGAACTGTTGAAACTGCTAAAAGGCACATATACAGTCTGGTCCATCGCAGCAGTACCTCCTTCATACCACAAGTAAAGCAACACAAGTTGGACTCATGTAGCATGAGTTGCCTATCCAAAACATTGCTGGGGTTCTGCTATAGGGATTGCAGTTTTCAAAACATTCTAATTTAAGAACTAAAAATGGTAGAGATGCCTAGTTTACGCCAAAATGTGGCAAATATAATGCAGTATTTTGGGTAAAATAATTAGGGGCATAGGTGATGTGGTTCGTAAAATATAACAAATTAAATGTAAAAAAAATATTTGAAAATTTTGAAAATTTTCATTCATAACTTTTTAAAAAGCTGTTCTACATGTCCCATTAAAAAGTTTTTCTTAAACTTACACGGTTCCTTTCGCCACTTGGCATGACTAAATTTCCCCCAACTTGTTTAAATGTTTTGAAAAATAATTGTTTTTTTGAAATTTTTTCCCTTTTTTCAAAAAAAAATTGATGAAAGATGAATTTTGGCAAAAAAAGTTACTTTATTAAAATATTTCCTCAATTTCGATATATTTTCTCCAAATTAATCAAATATTTCAATAAAAAGGGCTTTTTGTTTAAATTTCTATTTCCGTAGATTTTTTTTGAAAAAAGGAAAAAAAATTACCAAATAATTTTTTTTCAGAATATCCAAACAATTTGGATAAAATTTAATTATGTCAAGTGATTGGGGGGGGGGTAGCCTTTTTACTCGAAGAAATTTTTTATAGCGGATACTTATATGAGCTTTTTAAAATGTTGTAAAAAAAAATTTTCAAAATTTTCAACTTTTTTACATTTAATTCGTCATGTTTCACAAACCATATCACCTATGCGGCTTTGCCCCTAATTTTTTTTTACTGGAAATATCGCATTGTATTTGCGACATTTTGACATCAACTAGACATCTGTACCATTTTTAGTTTTTGAATCAGAATTTTTGAGAATAAAAAATTCGAATGGTTACTGCACGTTCCCTACAATGTTTTGGATAGGCAACTCAGGCTACATTAGAGCAACTTGTGTTGCTCTACTTGTAATATGAAGGAGGTACTATCACTCCTGAACCCCCATTACAGTCACCACCATATCTGCGTATCAAGTTTCATATTCATTCAGAGTGGAGATAGGAGTGGAACAGTCAATTTTCAAACTCAAATAGGGGAATAGCCCCATATCTCCTCTCTTGAATGATCTAGAAGGCTGATTTTTGGATATGTTATACAACTTCGGATTCTCCGTTGATTGACTCAAAAAGGAAAAAATTTTAGGATTTTTATGCCTCAGCACTCCACATTCTAAATTAAGACAGAACTGAATTTTGAGGCAAGGTCATCCCCGCTCATATGCATCTAATCTGTCGCCAAACTGAGCCTATTGACCAAATTGGAGCGATTTTAGTGAGTATCGGGCAGATTTAACCAAAAATAGTCTTAATGGCTTGCTAGGAGCCCATAACGGATGTTTGATATTCTCTCTACCTCCATTGTAAGTCGATAGACTGCAATAGTATAATTTTCATTGACCATTTGATATAGAAAATCAGGCTAAAAATTATATTCATATTAATTTCATCGCATCAGAAGCGACAAAATATTTAATAAAATTATAGAAACTATTCACTAAATATCCAGCTACGCGTACATAAGGAAGTTGATATTCATCTCGACAGAAGTTATTTGACTTTGATCTTTTACAAAATGGTATATACCTGGGAAAAAAAAGAGAAATACTTTCCAAGTGGAAATTTTCTGCAGTATATTCAGTTTGGGTAGATTTTTTTGATCTTTGACGAGGTGTAGTGGTAGGCTATAGAAGGCTAGGCCAGCTCGTGTAAAATATTATATTACTTGGCTTTTATGTAAGGTTCGTTTTGCCTTTTGTAATATACAACAGAGAGAATACGTATCCGGGCATGATGAAAAAGACGAAATGAAATCGCGATTAAATGTCATTTTTAATTGAAAGAATTATTATACTGTAATTGTTGGAAATCTTTTGTCGTCCTCGGTATAGCTTGGAAACGGTGTAAGCCTTTGTGACGTTGTAATTTAGTATACAACGTGCAACGTTCGCTTTGTTCACGTTCGCGGACTCTTTACGACGAAGTGTTTTAATTTAAACGAAAAACACCGATTTATTTAACAAAAAAAAAAAAAAAAAAAAAAAAAAAAAAAAAAAAAAAAAGGAAAAACCCCAATTTATTTAAAAAAAAAAAAAAAAAAAAAAAGAAAGAAAAGAGAAAAAACAGCGAACAAAAATCGTGATTGGTGTAGAAAACTAGAAAAAACACACTGTAAGCGAGACGAAAACAAATTTTGTAATCGCGAGAAGGACTTGTTGTGCGTACTGCGTATAATATTGTCTCTGGTGGCGGCACAACATTAAACGAGATTTCGCATTCGCACCACTTTAATATACTCCTTTTGGCCAAAACAAATGCTAAACAGTTGTAAAACATTCGCAAAGTTTTATTGCAACGCAAAACGAGCGTGAAAGCATTTGAAATGCGCAGCAATGCGGTCCACCAATTACGAGAAAATGATTTTTCAAAAACAAACCGCGTGCTTAATTAAAAGTCGACCACGTTTGCGTCGCATCGTCGCATATTCTGTAATGGGTATTCGAATATTATGAAGTTGTTCCGGCCATGGCGTCGTAGCGTGGAATGGTACCGCAGATTCGACTCAACTCGATCAGTGTACCCGAAATGTCAAAATGTGTATGGTATTTCGCGTACAGACTTTTAGTCCAGTTAAATTAGCGCAAAAAATGACAAAATAACGGAAAAAGAGCCTTTCCTAAATAAGGCTCAAAAACGGCCTCCGACCCTAAATCAATCAAAATTGATCCAAATGTTACTTATGGTCTGAGAACGTCTCAAAAACTTTTTTTAACCACCTACACCCACCCCTTCCGGTATTATCGTGCCCAAAATGTCGAAATTTCAACACTCAGTATCTCTGAAAGGGGAGGGTAAATTTTTTTTTAATTTTTATAGATTATAGGTCTTACTGTGCACTATGAATGAGAATTTTTTGAAAATTTTCAATTCAAATTTTCGCAATTTTTTTTACGTTGAAATTTTTGAAAGAAAATTTTTAATAATTTTGGCGGGCACTCGTGACTGGAAATTTTTTTATTATCTTTGTTAGATGGTCATATATCACGTATATTTCATTGGAGCTCCAAAATTGAGTGCAACATGCTCAAAAAAAATCAAAACCAAAAAAATACACGTTTTTCACTACTTTTTCAAAATTTATAAGGGAATCATCTCAATTCAAAGTAAAATTTCGAGTCAATGCATGAATAAATTGGAAGTACATATTAAAAGAACTCCATTTCCGAAATTTCCAATCCTGAAGTCCATTTCTCAAATTTTGGCGAATTTTTCAAATTTCAAAATGATCTTATTGTCTTGTGTATTGTGGTGATTTGATCTGATCAACTAAAGACCTGTCAAATGGATTAAAAGTGGTTAGACTTTTTGTAGTCTTCAGGAAATTTTGGACTTTTCCAGTGCTGGAGAACTGTTCATTAAAATGGTACATATGAACATTAGGCTACTTCTTAAAATACAAAATTTGAAATTTTTGGAACTTCACCTCCCCCCTCCCCCAAAAAATTTTCTTGTCTCTAAAAACACCACAGCTCAAAGTTTAGCCAATTTGAATAATACTAACTCGTTCCTCATCAGCGTTGAAGTTATGAACCAAACGCTACCAGCTTCAGAGCCCGGACAGGGTACTAACCGCCACGACACGTAGTGGAGTAGTTTTATGTTATCGGACTCGAATGACAAATACTTCAATTCGTGGGAGATAACGATTGATACTGATCGAAATACGAGCTATAATGTGAAAAAAGTTCGAAAATCGGGCAGAAAATTTTTTCACTGGAGAAAAGTTTCACTCAAGCTGTAAACTTTTTAAATTTTTTGCTGAGAAAAAAATTTCTACCTGCTCAGTTGGCAGTTTGTTCTAGTGCAGAGCTATCGTCAAATTTTTACACCTGTAACAATACCCAAAATAAGGTATTAATTGAGGTCAAATAGTGAATCTGACTTCATTATCGTATTCAGGGGATTCTATTTATGTGAAAAAGTCACCAACATCACTAACCTAGGAATTGCCCCATATGGAGGGGGGTGGGTCCCTGGGCTCTAAAACGGGCCCGCGAGAGTTCGGTGCGACATTCCTACGATTTTATATCGATAATTATAGTAAATATGCAAAATTTCAAAGCTCTTTCGTTATAAATTATTGTTTGGTATTAATATGTAAGTTGCCGCACTACTTAAAATTGACTTTTTTGAAGAAAATTGCAATTTTTTGTATGATAAAAGTGAGTCAAAATATTGGGAGGGGAGTGTTTTTCGGCTAATTCAGACACGCTGAGTACGAATCCGGCATTCATTTTTCGTTCAAACCCTTCGTTCATATTTCGAGCTTTTACCCCCCCCCCCCCCCCAGCGTCCATACCCACAATTTTGTACTTTTCCCCCCCCCCCCCTCCCTAGCGTCCATACCCACAATTTTGTAACTATGTTCTTTAGCCGAAATTTTAATAACGAAATCAGATTTGAAATTTTACGCTGAGTAACTTTAATTCTATTTATTTTTAGCATATTACCAATTATTTTTACGAAAAACGCATTTTTGAGCATTTTTTGAGTTTTTGAGAATGGCTCAAATCTCAAAAAAGATTTTTAAAAATTCTTAACATTTTACATGACAGAATAGAGTTTTGTGGTTTTTGTGAAGGAGAGAACATTGCGGGCATAATTGTGATCGTCGGAGAGAATAGTCTCGATTGGTTCGTTTGGAAAATAGGTATTTCTTTCAGTCTGGAACTTGGGGCAGTCAATAAGGAATATGTTTTATGGAAATTGTAATGTTACATGAGTCGCATTTTGGCTGGGGTTGTTTGTTTAGGATGTAGCTATGTGTTGGGGATGAACGACCCTTTCGAAGTCTGAAGAGGATAATTTCGTTTTGTCTTAGGGTTTGCGATGAAATTTTCCAGGGGATGGTTGTGTCTTTGATTGATTTCAGTTTACTAGTGGGAGGGACTAGATTCCAGTCGTGCTGAAAGGATTTAAACAGGGGGGGGGGGGTTTGTTGTGAGTTTTTAGATCTGAAAGAGGAATGGGTATCTTGCGTATGGGAGAAATTGTTAAGGAAATTTTGGCGGTTTCGTCTGTTAGGTCATTTTTGTGGATATTTGAGTGAGATGGAATCCAGCGTAGGATAATGTTTTTGGTATGTAAGATGCTGTTTCTTTTTATGAAAAATTTCAGATGGATAGTAAAGCGGATAGCGAGTCTGAAAGCAGTGGGAAATTATTGGGTGTGATTTCAAGGCAATGTTTGATAGCTAGTTTTATAGCATAAAGTTCAGCTTACAGGAGGTGAAGTCAGGCGGAAGTGGGTAACGGATTGAGCAGTTGTCTAGGATTATTGAGCAGCCGGATTGATTTAATGTTTTGGAACCATCTGTGGTGTTAAAGGTATTCGATATAGATTTCGTGGTTGCTTTGGGATTTGGGAAGTTCGGTGAGAGAAAAGTCTATTTTTGGAGAGTAAATGAGCCATGATGGATTGACGTTAGTGGTAAAAAAAAATAACAGTGTTTTTCGAGTGGATTTGATGTAGAAGATCTTTGCTGTAAGATAGCGTGTCTTGTGGAGCCATGAATTAGAGAGGGATGCTGAATTTAGGATTTGCAAGAATATTGAGGATTGTGTTGTAGAAGATGTAGAGTCTACAGATGTTTAGAGGAGGTTCTGTTGCTTCGCATAGGAGGCTATCAATTGGTATGGTGCGAAAAGCTCCTGTAATTAGTCTGAGGCAAGTATTATGAATGTTGCTCAAGGAGTCCAGGCGAGACTGAGGGGCGAAGCAGCAGAGAGATGCACCATATTCGATGCAGCAATTCAAGGTTTAATTTTGTCGATATCTCCCCCCCTTCCCTTTGGGGTGAAAAATTTTGCAAAAATTCGTGTTGTTGATTGACCCATTATTCGTCTAAACATTCAGATTGAAATCATAATTATTCCTCCAATATATGCGAATAGAGATTTTTTTTCCAAAAAAAACGACTTTTCGATATTTTGGGCAATAGGGAGGGGGGGTGTTGTGGAAAATTTTTTGGCTTTAAAATTTTTTTTTGGGATACCCAATGATGTTTTGTGAAAATTTTGAAAATCTGAGATCAAGGGCATTTCGCTTTACTTATCTAGAATTTTGTAAAATTAACAATTCAACTTTTTAATTTGGTAAATGGGCTGACGAACTTTTTTCCAATACTCGACACGATGAGAAGTATTAGAAACTATGTATTAAGGGTTGAGCATTGATAAGTGATCGTTATTATACTTTTGATAAAACGAAAATGAGACGAAGATGCGGATATTTGACGAGAAAATAGTACAGAAGGTAGATGAATCGAATTTTAACCTGCCAAGAATGAAATGAAATCTCGACTTTAATTTATTTTTCAACTTAATTTAACCCGGCACCAGCATCGGTACGGCAGCTTACCAACCGGATATTTAAATTGAATTGCAACCGAGAAACAGACATATTCGGATGGTTAAATTGCCACCGTCGTGTTGCGTCGCCAACATCCTACACAACAAGTGCAACTTGCGGTACAATTTCAATAAGATGTTTTCGTCGCCCTTCTTTATTTTTCACTCTTCTTATTTCGTGTCCACGATGAATAGATTTGTTAAAGATTAAATTATACTTTCGATCGCGTTCCATTTGAGGCGATATATTTTTTTTACTTTTATTTTTTGTGTAAAGTAGAAGGCTATATAGGTTTGGATAAGTAGGTATAGTTTTTGGCGTGGGATCACTTTCGCGTTTCGCAGCAATCGTACGGTGTAAATGTTGACGAGAGAGAAATAAACAACGGTAATCCGACATTGTTTCCTGATCCGCTGAGAAAACTAGGTCATTTAAAAGGCTGTTGATTTTGCAATATAAACTTTTACAGTTTATATCTGTATTCGCTTCTCTGAAAGCTTTCTCTCGCTACGTACGAGAACTGGTTTGTTATTGTTTGCTGGATTTTTGCTCGGATTTGTTGAATGTAGAAGTGGTACGTGGAGATATGATAAAACGCGATGGATGAGATTTTTTTTCCTCCTGCGAGTGCGACCTTCAGAGTCTGCGTAATCTGTATATTTTATTATGTCGGAGGTTTCGGGCTGTATTTTAAATTGTCAGTTATTTGTTGGAAAATACTTTTAGATTTGTTGAAGATGACGACGCCATAAAATTCATACCTACATAAGTAAGCTGTGTACTTTCTTTTTGAAACTATAGGTTGTTCAATAAAGTATATTTGAAGTCTGGGCATTATAAGTGAATGGAATATCTTTAGAATCTGTAATATCCTCAACAAAATTTTCTTAAAGTAAAAGAGAAAAGGAGATATGCGAATTGTCCACTCTTGGAATGAAAAAAAAAAAAATGTGCTTTGCGATGTTTTAGGCATAAGTCTGATAGCTGCTTTGAGGGTCCCTGTTTTTCTTTTTAAGCCCTCTCCCCCTCCTCAACATAATTTTTCATTCATTTTGTATGCACATGAAATTAAAGACATTGGTATAAAAATGAATTTATTTAGAGAAAATAGGTTCAAGACGGCAACATCGACTATTTCACAGGAGGGGGAGGAGAGGAGCTGTAAAAAATGTCAATTATAATTATAAGATTTTCAACTTAATTTCTGTTTTTTGCCATCTTAAACAACGACGTTTCTAGTGGTAAGATCGTGGATACTCGAGCGAAGCGAGGACAAAAGTTATGGGTAAAAACTTATTTTTAATATCCGAAAAATATATTTTTGGAAAAATTCGATCAGTTCACACATCTTCTAGGAAGTTATAAGGACATTTTCGGGGCTGTGAGAAGGTGCAGTGGGGCTGAAAAGTTGAAACCTCCAAAAGACACACCTAGGAGCCCTGCTAAACATACATATAGAAATTTCAACTTCGTAACTCAGTTTGAAAGGGATTTATTTGTGGAACAAACTCAAACAATGGAAATAAGCTATCGAAAAACTACTTTTCTAGGGGCTGCGAGAGGTTGCAATGAGGCTGAAAAGTTAAAACCTTCAACAGGCGTATCTCGGACTTATACCAAATGTACATGCTTAATTTCAACCCTCTAGCTCAATTTGGAGGAGACGCCATATCACTTCTCTTAATTGACCTGGGGGGGGGGGGCTGATTTTTGGATATATTATATCGATTGATGCAAACAAATCCAAGTTTTGGCATTTTACTCTCCCAGCACTTCCTTCCCCAAATTTGGGCATAACGGAATTTTGATCCAAGGTTATCCCTACTCGAAAATATGAAATCTGCCGTCAATATAAACCTGTTGCTCAAGTTTGATTGATTTTGATCGGTATTGAGCTAAATAAATGATTTTAATTTGGGTTGAAAAAAATTAAAAAATAACATAAATAGAATAAATATTTGAAATGGCCAAACATGGTATCAATGGGGCTGTAGGACCTCAAAACGATTTTGCTGGTTTTCCTGGACAATATGAGTTAGATTAAAAAAAAACAATTATTCAAACTCTGCGATCGAGAATTAGTAAGAAACGATATAGCACTGGATTTTATCAATTTCTTTCAAATTTCGACCTAGGTGAGGTGTGGAAGGGGGCGGGCTGAGTTTGAGTCAGATCAAAAAATTAAACCCATAGTAGAAATCGATATATCGCTTCACTTTTTACATTTGTTTGAATTTTGATCAAAATTGGAACCTCAGTACCAATTTCTCCCGCTCCTTTTTGAGATCTCATTTGGATGATTATTTGGTTGAAACAAACGTAAGAAGGTCTCTTCACTGTTATTTTTTCAGATTTTTGAATAAGACCTGTGGAAAATTTGCTTGAAATATGAGAAAAAATTGTTAAAATTCGTTGAAAACAGAAAAATTATGATAAAAATGTGTACAAAATGCAGAAACTTCGCCAAAAACCACGAAAAAGTGTTAAAAATACAAAAATTTACTTGAAATATGAGAAAAATTGTTAAAACTGAACAAAAAAATTGATAAAAATGTATAAAAAATGTAAAAAATTTAATGTTGAAAATTGAAACAAAATAGTGATAAAAATCATGAAAATGCGGTGAAATTTAAAAAAAATTATAAAACTTCGCCAAAAATGATGAATTGATCCAAGGTCATGCCCACTTTTATATATCTAATCCTGTGTTAAATTGAGCCGTTTGACCATATTTCAGCGATTTTGGGCAGTATCGAACATAGTAAATGATTTTAATATTCGGGGGAGAAAAATTAAAATAAAAATAAAAATAAATATCTGACATGTCCAAAAATTGTTTTAATGATCTTCTAGGACCCCCAAAAGATTTCGTTGGTATTCTTTCTTCCCTCCCCTCCCCTCCCCTCGGTCTTCGTTCGATGAACTGTAATAGCCTGGTTTTCATTGATAGAAATGATATAGAAAATCAGGCTAAAAAAAAATTTATGACTTGGTCAGCAATGTTCGTAGTGGTTTTTTAGGACTCCAAAACGTTTTTTTAGAACCCTCTCCCTCCCCCTGCTCCCGCTACCAACACATGTCGTTGGACCATAGTAGCCTGGTTTTCATTGATAATGTGACGGATGTACAAAATCAGGCTAAAAATGTAACTGGTAGGTTTCAAAAATACCCTCGAAATATTTCCTTGAAAATTTGAAGAAAAAATCTGAAATCGAATGGAATGTTTGGTATCAATATCAATCGTAAATACGAATAAAATTATTTTTATTTATATGATTCTGCGGAATATAGCTGTTAAAATCATTGGTACCTATACCTACCTACCTATGTATTTAACTACTTGAATAAAATAAAGAAATCATGCGAAATAATTTTTGGCCACGTTGGTATACAAATATTTGATAAAAAAAGGTGCAAAATGTTGTATCATAACGTTTCACGAGCGACGAGCCAACTGGGTATAAAATTTCGGTACACTCGTATAACGTATAGCGATTTATCCCTCGCAATTTTTGACGATTAGGTATTTTACAAATGTGCACGATCCATTGGGCATAACGAGCGGTAAGGAATTTAAATATGCTAGGTACAGTTTGGCTAATCACGCGAACACGAAACGCGGAAAAGACGTAAAATATCCATTCGTCGGGTATAAAATAAAGCCCGAAATGGCTTAATTGCGAAGACTAAAATTAATACGGCGACCAAACAAAATCCCAATCTCAAACAACGTCCGGACGCGCGATCGAGCCAGCCGAAAGGAGACACGTTAAAATCATCTTTTAATATGCTAATCCAAACAAAGATTTGAATCTATAACTAAAATAACTCATAATGGCATAATAAGAGATGAAAAAGCTACTCGCCCTCCACACTTTGGGTTTTAAAGCTTTCCAATGACGCGACGCTGGAATCCTAATCGATAACAGCTTTCATTTCAAAGCGTTGAATTTTAAAACCTCTCTTCTCGTGGATAATTTTGAAGTCTTAACCCCTAATATAATGCATGAATGATTTTTAGTTATTAGCAAACCATTCTATCAGTAGCTTTAGCTTTATATTTATGTAAATTAGATGGCGAGCTCGCGAAAAGAAAATTTATACTTTATCAACTGCTAATACCAAATATTAAGTTGTTTTCCTTTTTTCTTTCTTTTTTTTTTATGTTATTTTCGGCTGCCTAAAAAAAAAAAATCGCTTCCCTGTTAGTTTTAATAATTAAAATTCACTCGATACGGATCGTTTAAAAGGTTTCAATTACAAAAGGCTCGTGGTATACCTAACGTGACCAACTCATCCGCTACTTCACCTCCTGCCAGGAAAAAAAAACAAAAATGAAGGCGCATTATTGCTGTACACGATAAAATAAACATTCTCCACGGACATGGAACAAGGCTGGGCGAGAAAAAAAATGGAGACCGTTTACACGAAATTATCATAAATTATACTCGCCGTATAATTAAAGGTTGCAAAATAGTCTCCGTTGCATTCATTTTAATCCGCACGCTGTGCTGTAGCTAAAAATAGCCAACTTAATGCTTCCAATTAAAACAATCGGTTTAATTATTAAACCTAATTACCTCGCTGATTTCTAATCGTCGTTTGATTAAATTATTTAATCCCTTTCTTTCCGTCAGGTCGCCTTATATTGAACTACCTATTTGAAAAAAATATCCTGGTCTATTACTATTGGGGTGACGTTTGTTATTATTTCTTATCGTTTAAATTATAATATACGAAGATAGATATTAAATTATTAAAAAAATGGGGAGCAGGAGTCATAATGAAAAAAAAAACTATATTTTAAATTGTGGAATGGTATTTAAATAAGTTCGAAATGTTGTGATGCTTTTCAAAATTCTTATTAAGACTATGAAAATTTGTAAAATTTAAACACGATTTGTAATCAAGGTGAATAAAAATATTTCCACGTTTTGAAATTTTAGTAACATGTACCAAGTGTTTCGCATTAACCTGTCTATCCTTATATCAGCGATAGGTCAATTCATGAGACTTACATGTATAACGGTTAGCATAACAAAAAATTGAAGGCATTAAGATATTCCATTTTTAAAATTTCGTTTTCCCCCAAATCCTTCCGCTCACTTTGGAAATTCATAGAAAAAAATTAATAATGATGAAAATTTGCTGTTTACTCCAAAATATAGTGTATACTTTCGAGTAAAAATCAAGAGTGGGAGTGAAGTGGTTCGTAAGTTATGACGAAGTAAATGCAAAAAAACAAGCTAAAAATTTGTAATTTTTTTAGTTTTTTGTGAAAAACTTTTAAAAGCTGTTATGAGCATCCGATTAAAAATTTTTTGATTGAACGGGAGATCACTTTTAATTAAAGAACAAAAATATTTAGTTATTTTTACTTAAAAATGGCCTTTGAAGATCAATATGAAAATATCAATATGATTGCGATACAAAGTAAGGAATATAAGTGAGTTTCAATGATTTTCTATGTCATGTTATCAATAAAAACCAGGCTATTACAGTCTATAAAGCAGCCGGGGGGGGGGGGAATACCAACAAAATCTGTTTTGAGGTCACATTAAGCCCATTTTTGGTCATGTCAGATATTTATTTAATTTTTTTTTCCTGAACATTAAATTTATTTGCTCTGCTCGATACTGACCAAAATCGCCCCAATAGGGTCAATCGGTTCAGTTTGGCGACAGATCAGATATATATGAGTGAGGATGACCTTGGGTCAAAATTCAGATATGCCCAAATGAAGGGTAAGGGGTGCTGATGGGTCAAGAACGCAAAAATTATCCCTTTTTAAACCAGTTGATAGAGAATCTTAAGTTGAATGAACCTCTTAAGTCAATTAGGACGGGGCTTATGAGGAACTTTCCCACTTTTAATCTTGAAAAAGGGATTTTACTCCCCTACCTTCCCACTGAGTTGTAATGGAGATGAAAATTTGAAACAACCGAAGGCACATCAAAAGTCTCCACTAAATGTACATTTCAAATTTTAACCTCTTACTTTTATTTGATGATGGGAGGGATATGCCGGAAACGGCCTTTTCTCAAAGTCAAAAAGCAAAAAAGTGTCTTATCTTCCCTCTTAATTGACCTAGGAAGCTGATTTGAATATGTGAATATATTTCGAGGTTTTCTATGGATTGGTACAAAAACAAACAATTTTGGCGATTTTAGCTCCTAAGTGCCCCCTCTTCAAAATTTGGGTGAAATTGAAATTGACGATGGAGTCATAGTACCATCGAAATGACTTCAAAATGGTGTGGTAAAATTTTGAGCTTTTAAACAACTAAATTTATTAAACTTGCAAAACTGATTCAAAGTTTGCTAATTTTTAAAAATTTGTAAATAAAACAATACGCTTGAATTTTTTTTTTCAAAAATGATATTATTACTCATATTTAAGCCCAAAAATTATCATTGGTAGCAGATTTTCACGATTTTTTATTTTACCGGAATTTTGAAATCACTTTTTTTTTTTCATTTTTCTGCAATTTTCTGAAAAAAACCACCAGAAAATTTTTTTAAGAAACGACCATCTGAAATTAATGTAGGACATAAATTTTAGATGATTAAGTGCAAAATTTCAATCTTATCCCCCATGGAGGATTTTTTAGAGATTCCTAAAGAATATTTTTTTATGCTTTTTCTAGAATTTTTCTGCCATCATTGAAAATTTTCTTTTCAACAAATTCGTAGTGAAATGAGACAAATTTGTTCACTCAAGGTCAATTTTCATCGTCTATTCCCTTTTCAGGGGTTCTCACCAAGTATTCCAACATACTCGTGAAGAAATGCTATGTATATAAATATTTGACATGGCTAAAAGTCGTCTTAACGGTCTTCTAGGACACCAAAACAGATTTTGTTGATATTCTACCCCACCCTCCCCAGCCACCGTTGGTCGATAAACCGTAATTGCCTGACTTTTATTGACAATATGACAGAAAATCAAGCTAAAAAAGGAATGAAAAATTATTTTTGAAAGTCTAAAATGGATGAAATGTATTCTCTTTGGAAAAAAATTTTTTATAGGTGCATTTTTTCAATTTTTAACAAATTTATTTTATAAGATGTAAACCATCGCCTATTTTGAGTGCCCCTTAAAAATCGGCTGTGTTAGGTAATATTGAAATATTTCATTTAATCGCCTAAAATTAATTTCCTACATTCATTTCACTAGAGTGTTTCTCAAAAAGAAATTTCCTCATAATTTTTGAGAAAATCGTAAAAAAAATAAGTATAAGAAGTGTCTGAAAAAAGGGGATATTGTGAAAATTTGCCAACAATGATAATTTTAAGTATCAATGTGTGTAATGATTCCATTTTTGAGAAAAATTTTCAAAAATCGACTTTTTGAAAATTAGCGAGCTTTAAGTCAATTCTGCAAGCTTAAAAATTTAAACGAAAAATCTAAAATTTTTACCATATTATTTTGAAATCATCTGGCAGATTTCTAAAGAATAAATCAAAATTCGGCTCACCCTATTCGGTAGCTCTAAATTTAGTATTGGTATGAGATACCCTTTAGCTTATTGATATTTCACTCAAATGACACATTTTCAAAATGACCTTCTATGCTCTTTTATTTCATAATTTTTATGAACCATTACGAGCACTTAAGGCAACCTGTTGCTTCAACTCACGCTATAAAATCCAACCTAATGAGAAACATTCAGCAATAAATCGTCTTGAAAACTTGAAAGTTAGCAAAATAAAGTAAAAAGAGGAAAGAAAAAAAACAAATGAAAAGAAAATATCCGTTGAAAAAGTATACGTACACGTACAACCTACTCGATTACGTCGTAAATATTAATTTTAAAAAGTCTGTCCTGAAAGTGCTACTCGTGCAATCCCAGCGTCTGGCTGGTGTCTGCGATGAACCAAAATACTCGTATACCTCTTACCTACTACATACGACGACGACTTTATGGTGAAAAGAAAGTAACGCAGATAAAAAGTAAAAGTTATTAGGCGACATACTCGGTTTCGGTTAATTTTTTAAAAGACATTTTTACTCTGTAGTCTGTATAACGTAAACTTGAACTTGGTCTTTGATCAAATTACAGCGCAGTCGGTGCGCGGAGCAGTGCATTTTAAGAAAATTGGATAGAAATTTTTACGAACAGTGCTATCGCTGTGATCGTTGGAAAAAACGTAAACGTATATTTACTCGAATTGGACGCGACTTATTAGATCAAATGTAACAAAATGTTTTCTCTGTAATTTTCTACTTTTTTTTTTTTCTTGTTTGTTTCCAGAAGCACTTGATAGTTATAGAATGGTACGAGTGGTGTGTGTACATTGTACAAATAATGCACGTGTACCAGTCGTTCGCCTACAAACGTGTAATTATTCTATATTTATAGAATTTTTATACGCGTAGAATATTTTCACCCGTCTTAGAAATTTTATCGTGTTCGAGTCGGTAATTAAAAATAATCCTCGGGTAGGTAGATAGCGTAACGTCTTGTTTACACAAAAATTCAGCACTGTCTTCCTCCCACCCTCACCCTTTGTACCTTATTTTTTTGTTTTTTAGCCAGATTTTCCATGTCATATGGTCAATGAAAACCAGGCTATTACGGTTTATCGATTTACGACTGACGAGAGGGGAATATCAACGAAATTCATTTTGGGGCTCTAGAATACCATTAAGACCATTTCTGACGATGTCGCATTTTTATTAGTTTGGATTCTACATGTCATATTGTCAATGAAAACCAAATTATTACAGTTTATCGACATACGGTAGATGAGGGGGGGGGGGTCGACAAAATTCGTTTTTGGTCCTATAAGACTATTGCGACTGTTTCTGACCATTTCAGATATTTATTTATTTGTTATCTTTTCTCAAAACTTGAAAATTATTTACTCAGCTCGATACCGATTAAAATTGATCAAATTTGAAGAAAAGACATCTATTGGCATGCCATTTGATATTCCGGAGTGGGGATGACCTTAGGTCAAAATTCAGTTGTGTCCAAATTGGAGGGAGCGGTTGCTGAGGAGCTAAAAACGCAAACTTTGTTTCTTTTTGAGTCAATCGACAGAGAATCTAAGATTGTATAACATATTCAAAAATCAGCCTTCTAGGTCAATTAGAAGAGGACATATGAGAGTTTTCCCCCTTTTTGACCTTGAAAAAGGGCTGCTCCCCACCTATCTCGCCTACAAATTGGGCTAGAAAGTTGAAATTTAGTATACAGATTTACGTGTACCTAAAAAGCATCGATTTTAGTATAGAAAAATTTTTAATAGCGCATTCTGGAAAAATCGTTATCAGTTGACTGTCAACAGTTCACTTTCATCATTAGATGACATTAGTGAACCGTCAACAGTGTGACGTCATTAGATTGACATCACTTGACTTATTTTATGAGGGATTGATTTTTATGATTTTAAGTTGAAACGTTGAGAAAAATTAGAGATGTTATTAGTGGACTGTCAACAGTGTGACGTCATCATTAGATTGACATCAGTTGACTTATTTTATGAGGGATTGATTTTTATGATTTTAAGTGAAATGTTGAGAAAAATTAGAGATGTTATTAGTGGACTGTCAACAGTGTGACGTCATCATTAGATTGACATCAGTTGACTTATTTTATGAGGGATTGATTTTTATGATTTTAAGTGAAATGTTGAGAAAAATTAGAGATGTTATTAGTGGACTGTCAACAGTGTGACGTCATCATTGGACAGATTTTTATTGCCCGGAATCACATCAGTGGACTTATTTCATGAAGGATGGATTTCCTGATTCCAGGTTTAAATGTTGAGGAAAATTAGAGATGTGATTAGTAGACCGTCAACAGTGTGACGTCATCATTGAACAGATTTTTACTGCCCGGAATGACATCAGTGGACTTATTTTATGAAGAATTGATTTTATGATTTTAAGTTGAAATGTTAAGAAAAATTGAAGATGTGACATCAGTGGACTTATTTTATGAAAGATTGATTTTATGATTTTATGTTGAAATGTTGGAAAAAATCAGAGATGTTTGAAGTTGACTTATCAAAACAGTGGCCCTTAACTTTAAACCGATCTTATGATTTTGAGTAGAAATGTCATCATCCGTTGACCCGCCAACAGTTGACCTTAACTCTGGATAGACTTCATGATTTCAAGTTGAAATATTAAAGAAAATTGAAGAAAGTTGACCCTTCAACAGTTGACCATGACCTTTCAAGATTTCTAGTTGAAATGTCGAGGAAAACTAGTTGACCTTGACCCTGGTTTATTTTATGAAATGTCGAGGAAAATTAAAGCTGTTTAAAGTTTACCCATGAACAGTTGACCTTCACTCTGGATTAATTTTATGATTTTAAGTTGAAATGTTGAAGAAAGTTAAAGATGTTTCCCCGTCAAAAGTTGACAAGTTGACCTGGACCGTGGATTTATTTCATGATTTCAAGATGAAATGTTGAGGAGGTGTGATGAAAATCATAAGTATCAGAACTTACATTCTTTGGGTGTTTACTCTCCGCGTGTAAAAAGTACCAAGTATTTTTTAATTCCATTTTTTCGCGAAGATCAAGACCATTTACTTCGCTGGATATCGTAAATCAAATCGGGGTTTGGGCTCAAGAAGACCATTAGGACCATTTTTGGCGATATCAAACATTCATTTTTTCCCAAAGACTCAGACCATTAACTTTACTGTTTACCGACCAAAATCACTCAAATTTGGCTAAAAGGCTTAGATTGTCGGTCAATTAGATATTTATGAGTGGGGATGACCTTGGTTCAAAATTCCGTCGTGTCCAAATTTGGGGGAGAGAGTGCTGAGGAGAAAAAATTGTGAAAATTTTTCTTTTTTGAATCAATCGATGGAGAATCCAAAGTTGCATAAGATTTGTAAAAATCAGTTTCCTTGGTCAAATAGGAGGGAAGATATGGGTAGATTTCACTATTATAACCTTGAAAAACAGTTGTTCCGAGCATCTCCCCTCCAAATTGAATTACAGGATTGAAATTTGATCAGCAGATTTAGTAGGGGTCGTAGATGTGCTTTTTGGAGTTTTTGGCTTTTGAGTTGTATTGCACCTATTCAAAACTTCAAAAAAGGGATATTTGGTTTGAGTTTCTTTGTTTTTTGGATTTTTCCTACACACATCTCTCCTCCAAATGGAGCTATACCAGATTGAATTTTGGCATGTTGATTGAGTTAGTATCCTACATGTAACTATTGATGGTATCAGCAATTCGCACCAGTATCTATCTGTACCCCTACCAATGATCAAGAAAAAACATCCCATGGGGCATTGTCAATGAAAACGAGACTATTACGGTTTATCGACGTACGACGGATAAAGTTGTTTCGAGCGGGAGGGATAGGAGGGAGTATTGACGAAAGTCCTTTTGCTCGTGTCAGATGTTCATTTTAATTTATCATTCATTTTTTTATCCCCCCTCCCCCCATCACCAAACTTAAAATCATTTGCTCAGCTCGATACCGATCAAAATCGATCAAATTTGGGAAAATGGCTTAGATTGCAGGCAGATTTGATATTCTAGAGTGTGGTTGACCTCGGGTCAAAATTCAGTTATGCCCAAATTTCGTGAGAGGGGGTACTGAGGGGCTAAAATTGTAAAAAAAATTATTTTTGCGCTAATCAATAGTCAATCCGACGTTGTATGAGTCTCTTTGGTCAATTACGAGGGGAGATATGAGGATTTTCTCCATTTTCGACTATGAAATAGGACTGTTACTCTCTTATCTCTCTTCTAGATTGAGCAAGGAAGTTGAAATTCGGTATGTAGATGTACTATAGATCCGTGGCGTGGCTTTTAGAGGTTAAGATTTTCCAGCCTCTTTGCACCCCCTCGCAGCCCCGAAAATATGTTTTTTTTGTCAGTTTTTCTCACTGTTTAGGTTTGTTCCTCACATAACTCCCCTTCAAATTGAGTTAGGAAGTTGAAATTTGGTGTAGATGTGTCTGCTCAGGGTATCAACTTTTCAGTATCATTGCAACCCCCCCCCCCCATCGCCGATAATGTAGTGTTTCGGTGAGTTTTTCTTATAGCGAGCAAGGACGCAAAATGTAGTTAATTACTTGCATATGAATCTGGCATGTTTGATGGTCTGAATTATGCACCTTAAAATCACTTTCTTCCCCTATACCACTGTGTAGTAAACCTACATAATTCTAAAATTTTACGAAAGTTAGACTGAAAAAGCATCGCAAAGCGATGATTTTGTTTTTATTTTTGCAAAAAAAAAAAAAAAATGTATAAAAAAATTAGCTCGTTGGTTCGGTATACGAAATAAAAGGCTATTAAAAAAAAATCACGTTGACGACATCGTCAATATCTACAACGAAAGCTATCGTGAACTCGGTTGTAAAATAGGAAACTCGATATTAAATCTTTTTGTCGTGACACGAACCCAGATACTCGTAGCTCGCGAATCGTTTAATAACGAATGAAAACAAAAGTTTTAAAACTTACCAACAGCAAAACGTTGTTGGTGTTGTTGTTGTTGTCGTCGTCGTCATCGTCGTTATCTTCGTCGTTTAGAAATATGTTAATTATTGGCAAAACTTATTGAATATTTTAAAACTATATATAGTAGCTTTGTATATACAGATGCTATTTCATTGCACGGTTTAATTTTCACTCGTTAAACTTTTCACACGATTTTAATTTTTTTTTTCCTCCTTCGTTGGTCTATTGTATTTGTGTATATTTTTTTGAAGGGAAATTTCAAATTTTTTTTGTCGAGGCTTAAAGCTTACGCGAAAAAAACGACGTCGCTTGGTAGGTAGGTAGGTAGGTATTGGTAGCAGGTACCGAAGAGATGAAAAAGAAATCCTAATAACAAAGAAGTGTAAAAAGCTCGTCGCAGATCGCGGATTGAACTTTTATAAAAAGAGCGTTGAATTCGTTACCGAGTGGTTGGGAAATTTTTGAAAATGTCATTTTTGAAAAATTATCGAACCGGATGTTTTTTTTTTTCCTACCTCGTAACTTCGATAATACGCGGAAGCGTTGGTAAAATGTGGACCATCGAATAGAATTTATTCTTCTTGTAAGCGCCATCGCATCACTGAAAAAAAAAATAAATAAATAAAAGGATGAAATCTCAAAAATATTGAAATTTTAACCGTAGTAGTCGCGGAAAATAGGGTTTTTCAATTTTTTAACGTATAACAAATGCGGAAAAAAATGTCGTCCAATATGATTGGAAAATGGTAAAATGCTTCGAAATTCTTTTTTTTCTATCATTATTATTACTAGTATTTAATAATTCGAAAAATTATAAGCTCCTTATTGGTTGCCTTTTTTTTTTTTTTTTTTTCATAAATGTTTTAACGCTAATTCGATATTAATAGATTTTTATTAAATTTTTTGCCCGATGGTTGTTCTAACGAGGAATGTTTTTAATGGGAAAATTTTCTGCACCGTGAAAAAAAAATCATCGTATCCGGGTATTTTATATTTACGCGAGTACTTTTTAATAACCGTTTATCTACGTTTGAATAAAAATGGAAAAAGAAAAAAAGAAATCCTGCTGGTAAATCTTCCAATTCATCAGTATTGATCAAAGCTTTCGTTAGCCATGTGACCTCGTTTAAACGGGCTTTATAGATTTCCGTCTATAGTTATCTGATTGCGAACCCCTGATGAGTAGTATAATCATTTTCTCAATTTTTCGCCGGAACATTTACGAACAAAGTAAACTGACGGCAGCGTCGTTGTTTTTTATCCCACTTTTTTGTTTAATGAACGCTTATGTGATTGATCATCTTTTTACTTATTCACTTCGGCTACGAATGAATTCGATAACCGAATATCTCATTTTGTACGATTCATGTGAATGGAAGAATTTGAGGTCCGAACTCCGGAGCCTTCGCTTCTTTTCCTAGAATACGATTACGACCATTTTTGGCCGTTTCAAATATTTATTTGTATCCCTCTCTCTCTCACTAAAGTTATTTATTCTGCTTGATACTTTCGGTAATTGGGCTCAATTTGGCGACAGATTAGATATATTTGAGCGGAAACGACCTTTGGGCAAAATTCAGTTATGCCCAAATTTGGAGCAGAAAGCGCTGAAGGGCCAAAATTGCAAAAGTTATTCCTTTTTTGAGCCAATCGATAGAGAATCTAAAGTTGTATAACATATTCACAAATTTACCTCTCAGGTCAAATTTTCCTAATTGAGCTGGGAAGTTGAAATTTGGTATGTAGACTTGGTAGGGGTCATAGATATGGCGAGATGAGGATTATCTCTTGTATATGGATTTGACATGTAGATTTAGTATGATACTGAATGTGGCCTTTGTTGACCTGAATTAAAATCACCTTCTACTCCTATCACTGAATAGGAAAGTGTTATTTTTAAGCCTGATATTCTATGTCATATTGACAATGGAAACACGCCTATTACAGTCTATCGACCAACGGTGGATGAGGGAGTAATATCAACAAAATCCGTTTTGGGGTCCTTGAAGACCATCAAAACAATTTTTAGCCATTCAGATATTTATTTTAATTTTTATAATTTTTTCCCAAACATTAAAATCATTTACTATACTCGATACCGATTAAAATCGCTCCAATTCGGTCAATCGGCTAAAATTTGGTAGTAGATTTGATGTGCATGAGTGGGGATGAACTTGGGTAAAAATTCAGATATTCTCAAATTCGGGGGAGAGGGTGCTGAGGAGTCAAAAACGTGAAAATCGACTTTTTTAAAGTCAATTGATAAAGAATTAAAAGTTGTATTACATATCCAAAAATCAAACTCCCAAGTCAATTAGAAAGGAAGATATGAGAGTTTTAACCCTTTTTGACCTTGAAAAAAGGCTGTACCTCCCCAGTATCTCCAGCGAATTGAGCTGTAAAGTTAAAATTTGATATGTACGTTTAGTTGAGAGACCCTAAATGTGCTTTTTAGGGTCTCGACTTTGCAGCCCCATTTCACCCCTTCACAGTCTCAAATATGTGTTGTCTTTTGGGATTCTCGACTTTTAAACTCCATTTCATCGCCTCGCAGTCCCAAAAAAAGTGGTTTTTTGGTCGTTTTTCCTTATTTATTGAGTTTTTTCCTCGCCTAACTCCCCTTCAAATGGAGCTAGGAAGCTGAAATTAGGTATGTCCCGTCTATAGAAACCTTTGATGTACCTTATTGAACCCTTCCTACCAGCAATGCTGATTCAGAAATTTTTTCAACTCTCATGATTGTAATATTTCACGAAAATTAGGGTAAAAAAGCATCGCATTTTTTCCATTTTTGATACTGATTTTCCTGCACTATTCCGCCCTTTGAACTCGACTGGGTATGATTTTATTAAGATAATGGGAAAATTATCATCAGCCACCCCATTAATGATTGAGTTTGGAACATCCTCTTGAATACATCCCCTTGATTTAAACGTAGTGTAAACTACAAATGATAGGGGATTGAAATACTGCAAACTAATGAAAAATTCATTAATAAAAAATATTGAAGTTTATTTTTTCGCTCATTGTTTTTGGTGAAGTAACTCAGCTGGAAGCTTGATCCTAATTTTTTAAAATGGAATCGCCCAATTCACGCTGTATAAGCGCCTCAATTGCCACATTCCACTTCACACCAGCTCATATGACCACCTACTTGAAACAATCCATCAGGACATTTATTAACTACTTCGGTATATTAGGTAATTCTGCTTCACTTATTCTTCCACTATGAACACGCTTATAATTTGGCAATAATTACAATCAAAAACACGCTTTTCATCGTATTTTATCCATCGCCTCGTCACTGTAATCGAGTCTAAAATTTGAAAACACTGCTACAGATGCAGGTACCGCTAAAATAAATGATTAATGCGTTGATAATATTTCACATACGTAATATGACGGTATTGTTGTTGGTACGTGTAGGCAAAAGGCACGATCACGAGTGGCCTTTCTCTTAAACGAGTTGGAAATAAAATAAACGTAGGTTATATATGTATATAATGTACTAGCTAAGCACGTCAGAAGGTTTGAAAAATTTCTCGTCACACGTAGCACTAAATACCGAGACCATTACAAGCCAACTCAGCGAAAAAAGTATCGTTTAAATGAAAATTTTTCTGTATACGATTGTTGAAATAGCATCAACGGCTAGGACGAGATTCATGGCAAGGTTATCAAAATAATAATAAATTTTCGAGTAAATACGAGTCACGGTGTGGTAGCTCGAATGGTATAGGTACGTACCTACCTCTACCTACCTATAGCTATAGCTGCCTACAATACAAAGCTACATATCGCACAGTATAGGTTTATGATACCTGTGAAAGAACACCTCGCACAGTAGTGAGTGGTTAGTAAAGGGGGGAGGAAGCGAACGAGGGCGACAAACAGTACCAGAAACAATTGAGTTTACACGTAGTAACAGTAACAGTAACACGCCTTTGTACATAACCAATCCATCAAGATAAACTTTACCAACGAACGGATAAACAAGGGTCGTATCAAATTGTATCTTCGATGTTTAATCTCCTTGGCTCGTTTGTGGGGAGCGTCGTTATAACTGAATTTTAGTGATAACTAAGGGTCGACAGGGGATTCGTAAAATTAATGTTTACACTGTTGTTCAACTTGCCAGAAGTTAATGATGTGTGCGATATAATAAAGTGACCGGCTACTAAATTTTAGTCCTGTTGCGTTGAGCTGAGCCGCAACCTATTTCCACTATATTTACGCCCTTTTTGATAATTAAATTACATCGTACGACGGATATTTTAATAAGAATCGCGAAACGTTCTATCGAATTAAATATCGAGTAGTGTGGCCGGCAATAACTTTTTTTTTTCAGTCCCCTTTTACGAAAGCAGCCCCAACCCAACGTTTACAACCCTAACGCTAATTAAGTCGTGTACTTAAAAGCGTTCGCGTACGTTCAGTCGAGTAGCTACCCTACCGAAGCATGGAGTTTTAAACGGCAGAGGGAGGGGGGAGTAAACAACCTTGGCTTCGATTAACCGAATCTAATAACGTATTAATAATTAAATAATGTACCTTACCTGTACCACTACACATATATGTTATACTAAACTCCACATAAAAGGAAGAAAATTCGATGAGATTTCGTAACCCACTTACCAGGAGCTTTTGGTGATAATATCAGGTGTTTTTTTTTCGATCTTTATTCCGTCATTTCAATTTTGATAAAGATGCTGAAACAGCACGATAAAGTAAAAAAAAAAAAAGCATCGCAAAGCGATGCATCGATACCCCAAAAGACACATCTAGGACCCCTAAAAAATGTACATACTAAATTTCAAGCTCCTAGCTCAATTTGGAGGAGAGCTATATATAAGAAACAAATTGAAAAATCTCAAAAAATGAGGAAAACCGATCAAAAAACCACTTTTTTGGGGTTGTGAGGGGGTACAATGAAGCTATAAAGTCGAAACCCCCAAAATACACTTCTAGGGCTCCAACTAAATGTGCATACCCAATTTCAACTTCCCAGCTCAAAACATGTTTTTTTCCTAATCATTATCAAGAGTAGGAAAGGTTAAATTAGGCTAAAATGTCGGAATCGCCAAAAGGCTCATCTAGGAACCTTACTAATTGTCCGTAACAAATTTTAACTTCGTAGCCCCATTTGGAGGGGAGTTATGCGAGAAACAAACTCATGAGAAAAACTAACTAAAAAACTACATATTCGGGGCTGTGAGAGGGTGTAATAAAGCTGAAAAGTTGAGATCCCACCGCCGCCGTGAAAGTCACATCTAAGAACCCTACAGAATGTACATATCGAATTTCAAGTTCCGGACTCAATTTAAAGGGGAGTTATGCGAGGAAAAATCTCAAAAAATGAGAAAAACGACAGAAAAACTACATATTTGGATCTATAAAGGGGTGAAATAGGGCAGAAAAGTCGGAACTCCCGAAAGGCACATTTAGGACCTCAGCTAAATGTACATATCAAATTTTAACTTTCTAGGTCAATTTGATTGGAAGAAGGGGAGGAACAGCTCTTTTTCAAGGTCAAAAATGGTTAGAACCCTTATATCTTCCCTCCTAATTGACTCAGAAGGTTGATTTTTTTCTAGGTGATACAATTTTTGATTTTCTATCAATTAGCTTAAAAAGGTACAATTTTGCGTTTTTCACCCTTCCGAAATCCCCCTCCCCAAATCGGATCATTACTGAATTTTTATCTAAGTTTATCCCCATTCATATATATCAAATCCGCCACAAACTGAGCCGATTGACCGAATTGGAGTAAGTTTGATCGGTATCGAGTGGAGTAATGGGGGGGGGGGGATAAAAAATAAAAATTGAACCCAACATGGCTAAAAATTGTATTAATGGTCTTCTAAGACCCCAAAACTGATTTTGTGTATTCCCCCCTCATCCAACATTGGTCGATAGACTGTAATAACCTGGTTTTCATTGACAATATGACATGGAAAATCAGATTAATAAGAAAAAACGACCAAAAAACCACATATTTAGGGCTATGAAGGGGTGAAACGGAACTGAACAGTAGAGACCCTCAAAAGGCACATCTAGGGCCCCTACTAAGCGTACATTGCCAATTTCAAGTTCCTGGCTCCATTTGGAGGTAAGTTATGCGAGGAGCAATCTCAAAAAATGAGAAAAAGCGGCCAAAAAACCACATATTTTGGGCTGTGAGGGGGTGTAATGGGGCTGAAATATTGATACCCTCAGAAGGTATATTTAGAGCCTCTACTAGATGTACTTACCAAATTTCTGTTTCCTAGCTTTATCCGGAGGAGAGTTATGTAGGAACAAACTCAAAAAATGAAAAAAAGAAGAAAATCGATCAAAAAACCATTTTTTGGGGCTGTGAGGGGATGCTATAGAACTAAAAAGTCGGAACTCCCGTAAGACACATTTAGAGCTGTAACTAAATGTGTATACCAAATTTCAACTTTCTAGCTCAATTTGGTGAAGAGATAGGAAAGGAACAGCGTTTTTTCAAGATCCAAAAGGGGGAAAACCCCCATATCTCCCTTCCTAATTGACTTACGAGGTTGATTTTTGGATATATTATACAACTTTTGACTCTCTTTCAATTGGCTGAAAAAAGCGCGATTTTTGCGTTTTTGACCCCCCCAGCACCCCTCTCCCAAATTGGGGCATAACTGAATTTCCATCCAAGTTCATCCCCATTCATGTATATCAAATCCACCATTAAATTGAGCCAACTGACCGAATTGGAGAAATTTTGGTCAGTATCGAGCGGGGTAAATAGTTTTAAAGCTCGGGGGATCGTCTTAATGATCTTCTAGGATCCCAAAGGGGATAGACTGTAAGAGCCTGGTTTTCATTAACAATAACATAGAAAATCAGACTTAAAAGTACTATGCTATTTTCATCCCTCAACTTCACTCCTGTTTAGCTCTGTTTGGTGTTTATATTCGATAATTGATTAAGTATAAAAATCAGCCGACGACGTGAAGCTGACAATTTAATTTCACGAGTGAGTTATTGGTTTTATAACAAGACAACCTGGGTATCGTCTCGAAGAAACCATATATTTAAAAATAATCCCTATCTCCACACGCACACATGCACACACTCAACTAGCATAGCAAGGTAGACCTATGTATTTTTTTAAATGCTTATTCGACAAGCATTTATATACCTTTCTTGTTTCTCCGTATTAAATTTCACACCCACAAAAGTAACTTAATAAAAATCTATACTCGAAAAAAGTACGTAGATAGTAGAAACATCGGGCAACAGATGCTCCATTACAGATAAATTTTATCGTTGAGGGTAAATTAAATAATACACATGAGCACATTTACCCTCCTCATCCTCATTCTCGTATTTTTTTATAAGTGTCACCGTTTTAATACAACTATATTGTTTAAGTAAAGTAGGAAATTTTTTTTGAGAAATGTCCTCCGTAAATAGATGTAGAAGAAGATATTAATTTTAGGTTATGAAACGCAGTGTTTCAATTTTACCTTTATGAATGATTTTTCAGGTGAGCTGAAAGAACGATTTTTTCTTGTTTTGCTCAGCAATTTTTTTTAAATCGAATTGAGCAGGAAATACGTGAAATATTTCAAATTTATTTTGGTGCTTTTTAGTCAGGCTTTCCGAAGGGAAACTTTGACTACTATAATCGTCCGGTCTGAAATCGGTACATTTGAACCATTTTACGAATATTTCGATGATTGCTCGTCTGTCCAGTTCGTACTAATTCACCTGAAGGGTTGAAATTTAGTAGGTAGTTGACAATAGTGTGCCCAGGATGTGCCTTTTGAGAGTCTCAATTCTGTAGAGAATTTATCAAAAATTTTTAAAGAAAATCGGAAAATATTACTAAAATAAGAGCAATAAAATTTTTAAAAAAATTATCGAAAATAACGAGTGTTGTAAACTGATAAGAGGAAAGAAAGCCATGAAAAATAGCTGAAAACAGGGTAAAAAGCTGACCAAAATGTGTAAAGATGCAAGGAAAAAAATTTCAAACATATCGAAAGTGTGACGGAGAAATCATAAAATAGTTAGAAAAAAATAGGCAAAAATGGACATAAATGTGTTAGAATATGAAAAAATTTGACAAAAATATACGATCAGTAATTGTGAAAAATGCCTGAAAATTGAACCAAAAAATTGACATAAATGTGTAAAAATATGAGAAAATTCAATAGAAACTACAAAAAAATGTTAAAAAGTGATGAAATTTACAAAAAATTAACAAAAGTGTATAAAAACACGAAAAAGTTTGATGAAAATTAAAAAGAAAATGTTGAAAAGTGACGACATTTTACCAAAAATATGCTAAAAAAAATTGTGAAAAATATTTGAAAATTACGAAAAAAATTTGCAATATGCTGAAATTGATCAAAAATACTGCACTTTTTACCCATTTTTTAATTAAATTTTTATTTGATTTTCGATGATTTTTAACGATTTTTTTTCATATTTTAGGTAGATTTTCTCCATTTTTCAGCATTTATTCATGATTTTTTACTGATTTTTTGTACTTTTTATCTATTTATAATATTTTAGGACAATTTTAAATCTTTTTTTAACCTGCTTTCGGAATTTTTGATCAATTTATCGTACTTTTTATTAATTTTTATCAAATTTTTAACTAATTTTCATTGATTTTTAACGATTTTTTCTATAATTTTGGTCAATTTCATCCAATTTTCAACTTGGTTTCGTGAATTTTGATCAATTTTTTGCACTTTTTACCCATTTTTATTGAATTTTTTTCGTTATTTATGTTAATTTTAACCCCAGCAAATTTATTGCCCTTTTCTCCCCTTTTCTGTCAATTTTTCACCCAATTTTTGATAATTTTCAATAATTTTATTTGTATTTTAGATCAATTTTTACCCGTTTTCGTCAAATTTTTCTTAATGCTCGATGATTTTTAACGCATTTCTCGTCATCCAGGCCAATTTTCACTCATGTTCAACTTTTTTTCATTATTTTTGGTCGAATTATCTGCACTGTTAATCTATTCTGATCAAAATTTTACCCAATTTTCGACAGGTCAATTGTTACCTATTTTTCAATATTTTTTCATGATTTTTGGTCAAATTTTCCGCATTTTTCACCCATTTTTCTTTTTTTTCGATAAATTTTAACGACTTTTTCGTCGTTTCAGATTAATTTTCTTCACCTTTTTATCCAATATTTGATAATGTTCAGCGATTTTTTTTCATATTTTATGTATATTTTTACTCATCGTCGTCAAATTTTTGTGCAATTTTCCATAATTTTCGACAATTTTTTTTCCTTCATATTTTTTTCAATTTTCAGTCATTTTTGTTAATTTTTTTCGTATTTTAGATCAACTGTCATCCATTTTTCAACATTTTTTTGTCATTTTCATTGATTTTTGATCAATTTTCTTCACTTTTTCCCATTTTAAGCAATTTTATATCCCATTTTTGATGATTTTTAACGATTTTTGTAATATTTTTGGCTAATTTTCACCCACTTTTCAACATTTTATCGCGATTTTTTATCAATTTTTTTGCACTTTTTACTCATTTTAACAAATTTTTACGAAATTTTCAATGATTTTTATCGATTTCTTTCATAATTCAGGTCAATTTGCACCTATTTCACTACTTTTTTTGGGGATTTTCAATCAAACTTCTGCACTTTTTACCTATTGTAGTCTTTACCCAATTCCTGATAATTTTTAGTTATTTATTTTTTTCATATTTTAGGGTAATTTTTATCCATTATCCATTTTGGCAAACTTTTGTCCAATTTTCGATGATATCTTGAATTCTTCCGTAGGTGGGTGGAGGGAGAGAGGAGAAGGAGGTGCTAGATTTGGAGATTTTCTGTTATATTGTGATACTTACAAATGTTTAAATCTAGTAGATTCAGAAGTGTACAATTTTTTAAAAGTATTGACTATTTAAAGCAGCTCCCTCTGAGATTATCATTAAAGATATACAAAGGTGGCAATTGATACAAAAATTTTTTTTTTGGAAAATTCCATTTTTTACACTTTTTAAAGGTAGATAAGTAAATATTGTTAGGAAAAACTCAGACTGAAAGGATGTGAATGATGGTAAAGCAAAGGCTAAGGCAAAATGTTTAGTAAAGTGAAGACTTTCCCTCTCTGAAAACTTTAATACCCAGTAATAGCCAAAATTTTTCGCCAAAAAAAAAAAGATGGATGCTTTTGAACTCTGAAAACAAAGCGTATACTAAACGCCTGTATTATTCATTTATACGATAATATTTCCACCAGCGGGCGCTAGAGATTTTCGCAATCGCGAAATTCGCATCTGTTTAAAACCTCAACCTCAAATCATCTGTGCGGCCATCGGATGAAGAGTTTTAAAATGCACGAACACGAAACCAATCCGTCATAAGAATAAATTTGTCTGATCGCAATTTCGAACAATAATAATAATACCGTCGATGGATAAAATTGATTGGACGGCGCGGCCACCGATGCCATATTCGCGATGATCCCTTGTGCTAGCAGAAGTGCCGAAGCTACGTGATTACGCAGCGTACCTCTCACCTTATTACGTTAATTTGAATAATGATTGGTTTTTGATAAATGTGCTCGTTTTAATATGACGTTTTAGGAACGTTTGCTGTTGTCTGTGTTACCGAGGCATGTGGCGATGGAAATGAAAGCCGACATCGCTGGAAAACCTAAAGATACCATGTTTCATAAAATATACATCCAGAAACACGAAAACGTCAGGTATGTGACAGTTGTATGGTGATATATGGCTTCAAAAATATTATATAATTAATAAAATAAACATACTTACTCGTATTATTAAAATAAAATCGCGATAAGTGGCTGAAAAATTTTTCTAATATAAACCTATCTGTTAAATATAGGTTCTTATGCTGGGTGTTTCGCATTAACCTCCCCTCCCTGAAACTAATGTTAGGTCAACTCATGGTACTTCCATGTATAATGGTTAATATACCCAAAAAATTGAAGGGACTAGATATGCCATTTGAGAAATTTAATTTTCACCCTAACCTGCCGTTCAATTTGAAAATTCATAGAAAAAAAATTAATAACGATAAAAATTCGTAGTTTGTTCTAAAAGACAGTATATACTCTCGAGTATACATGGTATAAAAATCAGGAATGATGGTGACGTGGATAACAAAAAATTTGTAACATTTTTAGTTTTTTGTGAGTAACTTTTGAAAAAGCTATTACGATCACCTCGGGAAAGCGCCTTCAACTTAATGGTTGAGGTGGTGACCCCGAGGGTTGCATTTATGCAGAGAAAAAAATTAAAAATTGAAGAAAATATATTTTTAGTCATTTTTCGGACATTAAAAGAAAAAAATTATAATTTTGAAAGTATATGCGAGAGAAGCAAAACGATTACGCCACAGGGCAAGAAATGTAAGTGAGCAACTGTGGTAAAAAAATTAAAAGTGGAGATTAAGGGGTTTGCAAACTGTAACGATATCAATCTATCGACCAGCGGCGTTTGGGTGGGGGGGGCTACCAACAAAATTCGATTTGGGGTCTTGGAAGGCCATTAAGACAATTTTTCGCCATGTCAGATATTTATTTTTATTTTTATTTTATTATTTATTTTTTCCGAACATTAAAAATCATTCACTCTTCTCTATACGAACTAAAATCGTTCCAATTTGGTCAATCGGCTCAGTTTGGCGACGGATTAGATGTATATGAGTGGGGATGACCTTGGATCAAAATTAAGTTTTGCCCCATTTCAAAAAAGAGGGTGTTGAATCGCCAAAAATACAAAAATTGTTTCTTTTTGAGTCAGCCGATAAAGTATCTGAAGCTGTACAACATATCCAAAAATCAACCTCCTAGGTCAATTAGGAGAGGAGATATGATGGTTTTTGCTCTTTTTTATCTTGAAAATGAGCTGTTCCTCCCTTTTCTCCTCACCAAAATGAGTTAGGAAGTTAAAAGTTAGTATGTACATTCAGTAGGAGCCTTAGATTTGCCTTTCGAGGATTTTAACTTATTAGCCTCATTGAATCCTTCCTATGATCAATGCTGATCAGGAAAAGCATAGGAAAGCGATGCTTTTTTTTCTGTTTTTTTGGATAACTTTCACAAAAAGCTGTTATGAGCTCCTCACTAAAAATCTTTAAAATTAGTAGCAGTGCACTCTCCACTCCATGGCCTGAGCAGAAGCTTTAAAGGTAGCTTCCTCGTAAAAAAAATTTAAAATTTTGAAATTTATCGATTTTTTTCTTAAAATTTCATGATTTTCTATTTTATAGCATTCAGTGTATTTTTTTCCTAGTTATTTGGAAATTTTGGGGAAAAAATTTCTTTATAAAATTTTGTACTATTTATCAAAAAAAAAATTTCAATGAAAAAAGTTTTTTCAAAGAAATTATTCTTATTGAAAAGTTTACTCACTTTTGTGCATTTCATCTGAATTATTTTAATATTTTTACACGAACAGCATTCTGGTAAAATTGATATTTCTATGAAAAATTTTTTTTGGAAAAAACGAAAAAATTGTGGTATGAAATTTTTTGGGAGAAAATATATTCTTGTCAAGTGATGAGAGGTACTCTATTATTTTTAAAAAAGTTCTAATTAGATACTCATCAGCGCTTTTTCAAAAGTTGAGGGGGAAAATTAAAAAAATTTTTTTGCAAAATTTCAGCTACGCTGTACACAGGGTGTTTCAGGGTAGAAGTAAGGGATTTCAGCCAATGACTAGGCAACACATACTGAATCTGTGTACGTATGCTCGCCTATCCTCTGAGCCACAGGAGCTGAGCTACTCTAATTCTAACTAATTTTTCCCCAATTTCGTAGGAGTTTTTTAAGCAACCGCAGCTTGAGAACCAAAATGGGTAAGGATTTGGAATTGATTCGAGTGAAAAGAGAAATTAATCTAGATTTCCATAATGTGGTTAGTTGTTGTATCAGCAGCGCAGGAATCAAACAGTTGATAAAATAATGTGGGAAACGTGCACTAAAAACTTCGACTTTTATCATTTTTGTTAAATTATTCAAAAATTTGTTATGACATTTCAGTTAATTTAGAGATGATACATCAAAATTGAGTAAATATTTTAATAAAAGAACATTTTTGCCAAGATTTATTTTTATAATTTTTTTTGAAAAAGGCAAAAATTTCAACAAAACAATTTTTTTTCAAAATATGTAAACAAGATGAGGAAAATTTAATTATGTAAAGTGTTGGAGGGCATCTTGTTACTTCAAGAAAAATTTTTTCATTGGGTACTTGAAAATGCTTTTAAAAAAGTTGTAAATGAAAATTATTAATCATTTTTCTTGAGTAATTCGTCATTATTTCGCGAACCACATCGCCTAAGCCTTTAATTTTTTTTTACTGGAAATACTGCACTGTACTTGCCTCATTTTGGCATAAAACTATACATTTATAGCATTTTTAGTTTTTGAATTGAAATTTTTTTCTAATAAACGAATTCCAATGCCTATAGCACAGCTCCTACAATGTTCCGCATAGGCAACTCATGCTACACGAGTGGAACTTGTGTTGCTCTACTTGTAGTATGAAGGAAGTACTATTAATGCGAAACATCCTGTATATATTCAAGCACGTTTAATAATGACATTTGTCTGGCTTTTAATTTTATTTAATAAAAATTAGATATTTGGATTATTTTAAACTAATATATCTGCGAATTTTATTTATTTTACAGTATTCTATTCGCTGATATTTGCGGCTTCACTTCATTATCAGATCAATGCACAGCTCAAGAATTGGTTAGACTATTGAATGAACTGTTTGCTCGGTAATGAAAATATATTGACTGCCTTAATATTACTTTATAAGCATTAAAGTAGCATACCTACTCTACCTACTCTAGCTATTTAATCAGCTTTAAAGTAATCAAGTTTTATGAATTTGGTTTGAATTTCTACGCGGAAAATATATACTTATATATAGGTCAACGTCGAAGTTTTTAATTAAACCTTTGACAGAGTTCGTCTTTACTATTACTGGTAACCATCAGGAAATTTTCTACTTTTAAATTATCAACCCGAAGGAAAACATACGGTTAAAAATTAAATCGAAGTAAAAAAAAAATCGTATGTACTTTTATGAATAGGATATCCATAAATACGTATAGGTAGGTTGGTAGGTAGGTAGGTACTTAATATGTTGATGAAAATTTATTTTTCGAGTGCCGTATAATTATTCAGCGAGTTGGGTGTTGGTAAAATTTCATTTATTCTGTATTAATTAACAGAATGACGTGGAAAACGTGTGTAATCTCGAAACGATAACGTAAATGGTACTCGTTTATATTGTCTAGTTTAATTTGAGTATTCGTGTCGTGTTCCGGCGGCGTACAACGTACTACTGGGTATATTAATCTAATAGACGAGTATCCAACGAGTACAAGTCATGAAGATTTTTATGTCAGAAACGTATATTCTACTTACCTACTTACCTACGTACTACAGCTCAGGTTTTTTTTTTTTTTTTTTTTTGATACCCTGTCTTAACGAATTTTTGTTCAAGTTGAAGAATTTAGGAGCCTATGTCGATGGTAAAAAGGACAGACTTTTCTTATCGTTAGTTTTAATATTTTTAATCTTTTTTTCATTGCCTTTTTGTCACGCAGGTTTGATCGTTTGGCTCAAGAACATCATTGCTTAAGGATAAAGCTTCTGGGAGACTGTTACTATTGCGTATCTGGTTTACCGGAGCCGCGTCCTGATCATGCGCATTGTTGCGTTGAAATGGGTTTGGATATGATCGACGCTATCGCGCAAGTACCAATTTTATTCTATTCGCAGGATCAATGGCTAATACTTGCGTGTAATATTGTCATACTGGAAATCTACTCTTTTCCTTCTGCTGCTCATGTAAATTTGATGGTTTGAACCATCCTTAATTTTATAAAACATGCTAATAATCTATGTCCGAATTACGGAGTGCGCAGGGGGAGGGGGGGTGGAATTTTTACTTAATGTCTGTTCAGTAATCCCGAAAAGTTCTCAATTTAAATTTCTTAGGATTGCCAGATACCTAGACTTTTTTATCTGTCGTTTTTTCACACTGATACTTGGCATGAAAAATGTTTTCTGCATTTTGATTGTATGGCTTTAACTAACTTCAACAAATGAAGATTGATAATTATTTTTATCAACAAATAACAGCAACAACTCTAAACTGTACATATGAATGATCACCGTCATCATTCATAAATACCTCCACCAATCAGATTGCAGGAATAATTTCAAAAAAAGTGTTGCATGTAAAATCCATTTTAAAAGCTAAACAAAAGTAATTTTTCGTGCCAAGTATCAGCGCTCTCTATGGAGAATTTGATGAATAACTTTAACTATTTACCCCTTTCCGCTGTGATCTGCAGAGAGGAATCTCGGTAAACCTTTCTTCTCAAAATTCTCGTGATTTGAATGTTGGGAATGAGGCTACTCGAGTAAACCACTTCTCCTTTATTTTCAATCACATGGATTTTTTTCAATGCACCGTCATAAGTTGCATAAATCTGTCCAATAAAAAACATCTGATGATTATCATTTTTTTTCATCACCGTTACCCACACATCATCGTGTACTACTATTTAAACGAAAGGAAAAAGCTCGTTACATCGTGACATTTATTAATGTAAAAAAAAAAAAAAAATTGACAAAGAAGAAGAAGAAATAATAATTCACGATTAAGTTATTGCTTACTGAAAGCTATTTGGGGAAAGAAAGGCGGACAGCGATAAAAATTAAACATTAAATATGAAAAATTTCCGCACTACGAGATAAAAAAAATTTTCCATAGGTATAAGTAAAGCATTTCGCCAAAAATTCAATATGGTTGAACGAGTGTGCTTTTGATAAAACGTTGATCGGGTGAAAATAAATGCAAAACCAAAATGTTCGCATGATTGCATGAATAAAAATTTCAACCTTATAATAAAAAGGGACGTCTTTTGAAGAAAGAGACTTGTAATCGACGAGTGGAAATAAACGAAGCAGAAAGTCCTTCGTACGATGAAATACGTGTATTTGTATATTTCTACCTATATTAAGAGTAGGTAGTAGGTACCTCTACCTACTACCTACATATACGAAGTATAACTCGTATATTAACTTGTATCAAATTCACGTCAGACTGCGTTTATTAATCATTTTAAAAAATCATTTGTGTATTTTTTTTACCGAAGTATCTACGATAGTTTAGCGAAAAAGAGTTGCTGGTTAGAGTTGAACTGCAACACTGAAAAGTTACCCATTAATTACTTATTTCCTAGATTACTGTAAATGTTAAAAAAGTTTCAGTTTTTACGAGGATTTTAAATATATGTTAGTTTTTGTCTGAGATTTGATAGAAACGAAGTTATCGCGCAATGAATTTGAATTATACCTTCTGAACGCTGCAATGAAGTAAGATTTACTATTTGACCTCAACAAATACCTCAATTTGTTATCTTATCTGAAAAAATACGTCATTTTGAGCAATTTTTTTTTTCAAAAAATCATTTATTTCATTAGAAAAATTACTAATAGATCATGACACGATCAAAGACGTCTACCATAGTCTAAAGTTCTCACCAATTGACTAAAGACACTTCTAATGTGTTGGTGTAGTCTCTTGAGCATCAAGACGTCTATGAAAGAATAGAAACGTTAATCATAGTCTAAAAATGTGTCCTATATTGTAGGGAACATCTCAGATAGGCTTTTCTCAGGAGACTGAAACGTCGCCTCTCATGTATCACAGTCTTCTCTCTTAACCTAAATACACCTATCATAACTACAGTTCTTACTCATACCCATTTCATATACTGGAGATGTCTCTTTATCGAGGTAAATGTCTTCCGAGGGAAAGAGATGTCTCAGAAAGTAAAAAGACATCTTTCATAGCCTGCAGTGGTCTCTGATGAAGTAGAGATGTCTCTCGAACACCACTTGAAAAAATTTCCTGCATCATAGGGGATGTCTCAGATAGGCTAGAGAAATTCCTGAAAGTCTGTGACATTTTCCAAGTACTGCAGATGTTTCACATAAGTCAGGTCAGATCACTTAGCTTAGCAATATCCTTCACAGCCTAGAACATGTTAGATACTTTTTCTTTATCTTAGAGCCATCTCTGGTAGACTATAAGTCTCATTGATAAGACTAGAAACTTCTCTCAAATGTCATAGACATCACTCGAACATCAGAAATGTCTCTCATTGTTCAGAAATGTCTTCATAGTCTGAAAAAGCCTTCTGTATCATAGAAAATGTCTCAGAGAGGCTGGAAAAATTCCTGAAAGTCTGTAACATCTTCCAAACGCTGAAGATGTCTCACATGTGTCAGTGATTCTTCACTTAGCGTGTAGACGGCCCTCATGGTCTAAAACATGTGTCAAAGACTTTTGCCTTATATTGGAGATGTCTCTCGAGTGCTGTAGATATCTTTTAAACATCGGACACATCTCTCAATGCTTAAAATTGTCTTCATAGTCTAAAAAGGTCTTCTGTATCATAGAAGGCGTCTCAAACAAACCAGAGAAATTCCTGAAAGTCTGAGACATCTCCCTAGCACTGCAGATGTTTCGCAAGAGTCAGTGATTCCTTACGTAGCCTATAGACATCCCTCATAATCTAAATATGTGTTAGTGACTCTTGCTGCATTTTAGAAACGCCTCTTCTTGACTACAATTCTCGCTGATAGACTGGAAATACCTTTCAATTCGTAGAAATGCCTTCATAGTCTAAAAAGGTCTCCTATGTCGTATGTAGAAGATGTCCCAGATAGGCTAGAAAAATTTCTAAAAATCTGAGTCTCACATGTGTCAGTGATATCTCCCTTAGCCTAAAGATATCCCTCATTGCCTAGAAAATGTGTCAGAGACTTGCCATCTTCGTAGTCTAAAAAGGTTTCCTGTGTCATATGTAGAAGATGTCTTAGATAGGCTAGAAAAATTTCTAAAAATCTGAGTCTCACACGTGTCAATGATTTCTGCCTTAACCTAGAGATATCCCTCATAGCCTAGAATATGTGTCAAAGAGTTGCTGTCTTCGTAGTCTAAAAAGGTCTGCTGTATGACAGAAGACGTCTCAAGCAGCTCAAAGAAATTCCTAAATAGTCTGAAATATCTCTCAAGCATCGCAGATGTCTCACATGTGTCAGTGATTTCTCCCTTAGCATAGAGACGTCCTTCATAGCATAGAACACGTGTCAAAGACTTGCCTTATCTTAGAGATGTCTCTCATAGACTACAATCCTCACTGACAGATTAGAGACATCCTTTCATCACCAGAAACGTTTTTCAATCCATAAAAATGCCTTTAATTGTCTAAAAATGCTTCCAGTATCACAGGCCATGTCTTTGATGAGCTAGAGAAATTCCTGAAGAGGTTGAGGCATCTTCCAAGCGCTGAAGACATCTTACATGTGTCAATGATTTCTCCCTTAGCCTAGACATATCTTCCATAGCTTAGATTTCAGATTCTTACTAATAGACTAAAGCTACTTCTCATGTGTCATCGGAGACGTATTTTAAAACATAAAATCTTCTCTCATAAACCTTGAGCTTTCTCCTGTATCTTAGTGGACGTTTCACGTGGACTAGAGAATTTCTTCAAGAAACAGAGACGTCTCACTTGTGTTCTGGTGACCTTAAGATGCCTGCCATTGTCTACAATTCACACTGGTAGACTTGAATCGTTTCTCGTGTGTAAAAAAGATCTCCCAAGCGCCGGAGCTGTCTAAGTGAGAACTATTGTCTATGAGAGATGTCTCTATCCTATGAAAGATGTCTCCGGTACTCCGGTGCTTGAAGTACGTCTCTGACACATGTGAAACATCTCTGACGCTTGAGAAACATTTCAAGTCTATCTGTGAGATCAGTCTAAAGACTATGAGAGTTGTCTCCACGGTACAAGACACAATTTTTAAGCTGTAAGAGAGGTCTCTTCTATGACTTCAAAATTAATTCTGTTGATACTCCCTGCCGAATAGCTTAATTTTCTTTGAAAGCCTGACAACGATGGTCAGGCTAGAAAGAGAGTGGAAATAGCAAGTATCAAACAAGTATAACGAATATCCACTTCTTAGCCTCAATCATTTTCGGAAAAAGTTGTCGCCATTGATCCTGCATCTGCACTACGACGTGCTAGCTTCGCATTCTGGATGTCGCACAATTCGAATGTTTTCGGTAGAAAAAATCTTTTATGTAAATGTATTTTTCATCGTATGTAATAAAGAACGATATGTGTAGGTTAGTGCGTGAAGTCATGGGTGTCAATGTAAACATGCGAGTGGGTATTCATACCGGACGAGTACACTGCGGCGTGTTAGGCTTACGCAAATGGCAATTCGATGTATGGTCGAACGATGTAACTTTGGCCAACAACATGGAAAGCGGTGGCGTACCAGGGTAAGCGTATTAAAAAATATATCCCTTCGAAGTGACCCCTGCCATATCATCCGCGCGTATTATTATGTGTAGCTACCTAACCTACCTAGGTTCTACGTATATTTATGTATCGTATACCATATATACTCGCACTTTATATTTTATTCGTATTCACCACTGATATATTATTTCAGTCGCGTCCATGTAACAAAAGAAACGCTGAAATATTTAGACGGAATGTATAAAGTGGAGCCTGGCAATGGCGGAGAACGTAATTCGTATTTAAAAGATCACAACATCGAGACGTTTTTAATTGTACCAGACGATGTTGGAATATCATACGTAAGCTCGAATTAAATAAATCTCCCGTACGAAAATTCTCATCCTTACCCCCGTTCTAGACTATACGTACGATCCGTTGTTAAAACAATTATGTAAATTTATTTTACCAAAAAAAGTTTGTCGCTTTAAAGAAGAAATTCCAAGGGTGACAATTTATGGTAATTTTATTCATTTCGGTGGGGTTTCTGCATCATCTTATGTACATGTATATTTTTCCAAATGTAGTTATACGATCTATCTATTAGCTACTTTGTTTGGTGTTGTTATAGTCGCGACATAAGCATAGGAAACCTAATTCAGGCTTTGCTCAAAATGGTAACCTGTCCAAAGAGTATAGAATTATGGGACATAATCCTCAATATTGCACTGCCAATAAGTACGTTTGTTGGTTATGATTGTTATTCGAACAGATTAATAAATTAATTAATTCGTATATGTGCGTTTTTTTTTTTTTGCAGTATGAATTACGAAGATTTAAAAGACGAAGTCAACGAATATTTGTTGAGAGCCATTGACGCCAGAAGCATTGATCGCTTGAGAACTCAGTATTGTCGTCCTTTTACCCTTTCGTTTAGAGATAAAAATATTGAAAAGAAGGTATCTACTTAGAATACGAATTTTATTAAAAGTACATATGGTTACGTGTAGTGTATACCTGGTGTTATGCATTAACCTCCCTCCCCCGTCCCCCTCTTCAACTCATAACACATGCGTGTAAAATGGTTACCTTGTACAAAAAATCGAAGGGCTGAGATATACGATTTTCGGAATTTCATTTTCAGCTAAACCTGTAGGTCACTTTATAAATTCATTGAAAAAAATTAATTAATTTTAATAAAAATTTGCTGATAGCTCTAAAACGCAGTATACATTCTGGAGTATGTGTGATACAAAAATCAAAAGTGGGGATAAAGTGGTTCTTAAAGCATGACAAAATAAATACAGAAAATATTATTGAAAATTTCGTTTAAAAAAGGCATTCTGACCCCTTATTAAAAAAATTCAAAATGAACGTTACAGCAAAAAAAAATAGCATGATTGTTCTCCAACAGTGATAGGAGATCAGGTAGATATTGAAGTGCATTTCTAAAACTCCCAAAAAGCACATCTAAGACCTATACCAACTCGTATATCGAATTTCAACCTCCCAGCTCAATTTTGAGAATAGTTGTGCGAGGAACAAACTCAAAAAATGAGAAAAACGGACCAAAAAACTACTTTTTTGGGGCTGTGAGGGGGTACGATGGATGCGAAAAGTCGAACCCCTTAAGAAGAACATTTATGGCCTTTATCAAGTCCACATACCAAACTTCAACTTCTTATCTCAATTTGAAGGATACATATGGGGGGGGGGGATAGCTCTTCTTTACAAGATCAAAAAGGAGAAAACCTTTTATATCTCCCCTCCTAATTGACCTAGAAAACTGATTTTTTGATACATTGTACAACTTTTGATTGTCTGTCGATCGACTCAAAAAGGAATAATTTTTGCAATTTTGGCCTCTCAGCACCTTCTCCCCTTATTTGGACATGACTGAATTTTGATCCAGTTAATTTAATCCCATTTCCAAAATTTGACCGATTTTGGTCGATATCGAGCGGAACAAATAAATTTTTCAGCATGATGCGAGAAGCCACATCTAGAGTCCTGGCTCAATTTGGAAGTTAGTTATGCGAGAAACAAACTCAAAAAATAAAAAAAAAAAGAAAAACCGACCAAAAAACCACATATTTGAGGTTGTGAGGGGGTGTAATAAAGCTGAAAAGTCGAGTCCCCCAAAAGGCACGTACGTAGTCTCTACTAAATGCGCATACCAAATTTCAGCTTTTTCAGCTTCCTAACTTCATTTGGAGAAGAGTTATGTGACGTACAAACTCAAAAAACTCAAAAAATGGGAAAACCTGACTAAAAACCACATTCCCGGGGCTGTGAGGTGGTGCAATGGGGCTGAGAGGTCGTGATCCCCGAAAGGCAAATTTAAGGCTTCTACTGAAGTACATACCAAATTCAACTTTCTAGCTTATTTGGGGGAGGGGGAGGAACAGCCAGCCTTTTTTCAAGGTCAAAAAGGGGGAAAACCCTCATATCTTCCCTTCCAATTGACCTAGAAGGTTGACATTTTGATAGGTTTTACAACTTTAAATGATCTATCGATTAACTCAAAAAAGAAAATTTTTTGCGATTTATACTCCTTAACACCCCCCCCCGCCCCCATTTTGGACATGACTGAATTTTGGCACACGGTCATCCGCACTCATATATGTATTTAATTGGCCGTTAATCTGATTCTTTTAACCAAATTTGAGTGATTTTGGTCGGTATCCAGCAGAGTAAATGGTCTTAGTCTTTGGGAAAAAATGAAATAAAATAAAAATAAATGTGTTTGCTATTGCCAAAAATGGTTATAATAGTCTTCTTGGGCCATAAAACCGATTTGGTTGACTCTCCCTCCTCATCCGCCGTTGGTCGATAGACCGCAATAGCCTGATTTTCATTGGCAATATGACATAGGAAAATCAAGCTAAAAATTTTAAATGTGAAGGGAGCAAGACCATTGGACCTCACTGCAAGGAATATACGTAAATGACCTTGGTAAAAAATCAAAAATGAGGTTGAAGTGGTTCGCAATCGATGACGATTTTAGTACATAAAAATGTAATCAAAACTTTTCAGTTTTTCCCAACTCCTAAACCGATTTGCAGTGCATCTCCCACTCCATCTATTTTCAACATTCGATGCATTTTTTTTTCTTCTTATTAAAGCAGTCTCTAGGGTTGCTGCTCTGGCCATTGAGTGAAGGTACACTGCTGCAAATTTTTTTTGTCGATTTTATCAAATTAAAAATATTTAGATAAGGGTGTTTTACGACTATAATTCGGAATCGTGGATTACGAATAAAGCGTTGATTTTTATCTTGGAGGCTTTGTTGTGTAGATATACTCGCTAAATGGGCCAAATAAATAGTCCTAGCTGAAAAAATTAGAAAATTGAGCAAAAAATTAATTTAAAAAAAAAACACTGAAGGGTTATGTAACAAACACTTGGAATTCTTTTTGCTTTTTCTGAAGACTATGGTGAGATAGGAAGAGGAGGGAGTTTAATGTCACGTTTTTAAAATTTTATTGATATTTTAGGAATTTAATTAAAACATGATATCCATGTTAAAGTACCAATGACTAAACATGTTTTAAAATTTCGTTCAAATGAAATCAAAGTGGTAGAAATTTTGAAAGTACTCTAAAGTTAATCAAAATTTTCGTATTTAATTATTAAAATTCGGCTAAGTCCTACAGATGTTTCATTTGTTTGCTTATTATTTTCCATTAGGGAAGCAAGAGGGGGTGAGTAGAAAAAAATAGAACCCTGTCTGTGAACTTAAAGCAGTGATTAAATCTTTTGCAAAATTTTGTTCATTTTTTTTCGAAGCCAAAAAGTATCTACTTAAACAAAACGTGAGTAAAAATATGAAAATAGTACTTAACTAAAACGTCTAAAAGCATACAAGGTTCTTATTAAAAATTTTTTTTCGAAATGAAATTTTAAAACCTTTCAAGTTTGCACGGTCTTTTATACGTGGAAAAATTTTTTTCTGCTTCACACCTCTGCTTTATTAAAACAGTTTCATTTTTCGTTATTATACTCTTTTACTTTTATCCGGCGAAGACGTTATTTAAAGCATCCAGTTTCAGATCTCAGTAGGTAAATTTTCCTCCTCCTTTCACCCCTTGAAAAAGAAATTCTTAACGAGGTTGCTATCGTATTGCTTATAATTTTTAATTACGATAATTCTATTTATGGTGATTTTTAAAAAATCGTGAATTAATGGGAAGTATTTAATGAGTATTATTATCGTTTACTTAATCCAATTATTTATTCAAAATTATAATTTTAATTCAATTTTTCGTGTTTGTTATGGTGTTTTAATGTTTTTGGAGATTTACAAAGTTAAGAATAGTTTTTAAATACGGTTTGGAAAATTTAATTATTTTTTACAAATTTCATTCCAAATTCTGAGATTTGATTTTCTTAAAATTATAATATTTTTTACCTCCTAATTGAAAATTTTTCTCCATTTTAGTATTTAAAAAAAACAAAAAAGATATAAATTTTTTCCCTTTAATTTAAACTCGTTTAGGTATTTTTCTTTTTAATTATTTACTTTCGAGAATGTTATAAAACCGGAAATGCTTTCGGTATATATTTGAATGGGTTGATCGGGCTTACCAACATCATCTGCTGAAATCAGAATTACACACAAGTGTAAATAAAAGTTACCACCGAAGTACGATATTTGTAGGGATATTTCGTAACCTATCGTAGCCTTTACTTCTTTTATTATTGAACTAGCGGATATCAGAGTCCTTAATATTACAAATTTCATTTCGGTTTAAATTCTTCGGTAAAGTCTGAATCTTCTTTCATTGCTTTTACCCTTTTATCTGGTATGGAATTCATATCGTTGTTGAATCAACGAAATTTTCTCATAAAATATATAATATCGAGTTATTGTGTACATTTCTTTATGCATGGTACAAATATTAATTCATGTTTTTTATTTTAAATTTCAGTACGTAAAAGTTCCTGATCGAATGTTGACTACTTATTTTTTATGTTCATTAATCGTATACTTCACGATCTCCGTTGTACAACTTGTGATTTTACCAAAGTAAGTGTAATTTATGTTCAAACAAATTCGATGAAAAAGTGATCAATATGTTCGTAAGGATATGGTTCTAATTCGAGTGTGCTCATTTAATTCGCTCTTTTTAAATTCCTTTTTCTTGTCGTACCTTAACACGCTAAGCTTTATCTATGGTTGAAAAAATGTTTGTAAAAACATCGAGGTTGACTGTACGACATAGTAATACGTGTATCTGTATACCTAGCACCTACTCACGTTAACTCCTATCATCGTATAAATTACCACGATTAAAGCTGCTCGATGTCATTTTACAGATCCTTCGTACTGCTAATTTGTTTACTTTTCGGATGGATTACCGTTTTAAGTATAAATTGGATCACGAACGAGAAAATTAAACAAGTGAGTACCACCTAGCTAATAGCTGAAAAGCGGACCATTGCAGTATAAATTTTTATTATATAGAGGCAACTTTCGCGTAATTTTCAGTCTGTACCAAATAACATTAAAAGTATATCAAAGAAAGTGAGACAAAACAGAACTGCCGCCCAGTGTTTAGCAACGATAATGATACTAGTTGTTTATGGGGCTACTATAACACCAATAGTAAGCGAGCACGTTTTATTCGAGTGAATTTTCGTCACCGAACATCTTCAGCTATGCGATTTTATTTTGTGTATTTTTCGTAGATTTTTTACGGAGCCGAATTAAAGAATAACTCGTTTTATTTAAATATTACGACTGCGCATAACGGATCAATCGTTAATGGCAATTTTACTATGCCGCGTAATATCACTTTGAAAGATGTCGAAAATAATTTAATTTTATCAGAATCGCCGAATCTAGTCAAAACACCTATTGAAAATATTTCTCTGTACAAGGTACTTCGTCAGAATTACTCGTTCACTTATTTTATTTATATAAATGTATATTTTTATATCTAGGGAGAGGCGGTAGGTTACAAAATTTTCTAGCTAAAAGTCATGCAGTGGGAGGAAATCCATTTTTAAGTGATGGAAAAATGAAAAAAAAAAAAATCGTAAAAAGAAATTTCAAAAAAATTGAGGAATCCCAATTGATTCACTTATATTTGCGAAAAATATACAACTTGATATTTTGGTCCACAAAATGCATACAGATCATGAAGAAAAAAAATTTTACGCAAGTATAAATCTTAAAGTAAAATTTTAGAAATTAAAAAAAAAGTGTTTTTGGGAAATGAAAAATAATATAACATTTTTGCACGGATAAACCGAGTTCTTGCTTTGTGCCCCATTTATTCAGAAATTACTTGATCCACGAAATTCTATTTTTTACCTTTTTATTCAAGAATACCCTAACCTTCTTTTGATTTGAGGATTTGGGGAAATTCCAGCTCTACCCCAAAAATTCCATCAAGCCATTCAAAGTCACTACAGTGCCACATGAATTAGTTCTGAAGAATATAAAATGAAAAAAAAAAGGAAATTGGTTGGATAGTTCTAGAAAACATGGGGCCAAAGTAAAAAACACTTTTTTCATGCATAAATGTTAATTTTTTTTCATCTCCCATAGCAATTTTTTCAGCCTTATCTTCTATGTCTTATTGTCAATGAAAACCACAATGGCGGAGGGGGGAGGGAATGCCAACGAAACCCGTTTTGGGGCCCTAGAAGACCATTAGGACGACTTTCAGCCATGTCAGATATTTATTTATTTTTTATTTTTTTCCCCCGAACATTAAAATTATTTACTCCGCTCGATACCGACCAAAATCGCTCCAATTAAGTCAACCGTCTCGAATGAATGAAAATGAACTTGGGTGAAAATTCAGTCATGCCCCAATTTGTGGGACGGGATGCTGAGAGGCCCAAAACGCAAAAATTGCCCTTCTTTTAAACCAACTGATAGAGAATCAAAAGTTGTACATCGTATCCAAAAATCAACCTCTTAAGTCAATTAGGAGAGAAGATATGAGCGTTTTTGCCTCTTTTTTATCTTGAAAAAGAGGTGCTCCTCCCCTATCTCCCCACCAGTTGAGTTAGAAAAATAAAATTTGGTATGTACATTTAGTTACAGGCCTAAATGTGCCCTTTGGCGGTCCCAACTTCTTATCTCCATTGCAACCCTTTGTGGTTTTTATTTTTTAAAATTTTTTTGAGTTTGTTCCTCGCATCCCCTCCAAATGAAGCCCCTCTCCACACCCCTACCGCCCTGAATATGTGGTTTTTTGGTCGGTTTTTCTAATTTTTAATGTTTGTTCCTTACATAACTCCCCTCCCTATTAGGCTAGGAAGTTTGAATCAGGTATGTACAGTCAGTAAGGGACCTACATGTACCTTTTGGGGGTTTTGACTGTTCATCCCCATTGAACCCTGCCTACACTTGAAGTTGATTAATCGCAAAGCGATGCCTTTTCCCAGTTCTCACGATTGTAATATATTGTAAAAATCAAACTGAAACGATGCTTGTTTTTTTCATTTTCTCATCACTTAAAAATGGTTCTTCTCTTGCTGCATGCATTCAGCTAGATAATTTTGTAATCAAACTCCCCCTCCCCCCACATCAATGGCGGATTTGTAGGCTGCAAACAGAAATGGTACAGTAGGTTGGTAATTCATCGCTCTCGAAAAATGGGATAATAACTCCCATAAATTATTCGTTATGTATTAAAACCACTGTGGACTGATTGTTGTATACCTTCAAGAAGTTTCGACGTTTCAAACTAATACTGTCCTGAATCGAGATAGCAGAGCATCTCATATGTTTTCTAGAGGCTCCACCTCTGAAACCAAATGCTACATTTCAAAAGACTCTGACTCCAGCTCTACATCCGCATTGTGATGGAGTTTGGCTCCAACACTCGAGTTTGTGTATAATTTGCTTGGCTGTGGGTAAAATATTGTTTTAAAAAGTTTTGAAGATGATGATGATTATATGTTATGTTTAAAGCTGGATTCTTACTAAAATACAGGATCAAGGTCTGTTCATTTTCAATTTCAATATTGAGCTCCAGCTTTAGAGCCCAGCTCCGCCAGTTTATAATGTTTAGCTTTGACTGTGGAGTGATTTTCTTTCCATTCAAAATATTGAGCTACAGCTTCGAAACCAAGTTCTTTCGATTCTAATATTACGTTCCAGCTTTGGAGCCAGGTTTGTTCAATTCTGAGTATCAGGTCTGACTGCAGAACCAGGCTCTTTCAATTCAGAATATCAGCCTGCAGATTTGGAGCCATGTTCCATCAGTTCTGAATGTTGGACTGAAGGGCCAAAGCCAGGCTTGTTCAATTCTGAGTATTAGAATTTTGAATATTAGGCTCTAGCTCTGGAGTGAGGCTCGTTCAATTCATAATGTAGTCTCCAGCACAGAAGTTCCTTCAATTTGAAAATCAGGCTTCAAATTTGGAGCCAGTTTCTGTCAGTTTTGAATGTTAGACTTCAGGTCTAAAGTCAGGCTTATTCAATTCTGTGTATCAGATTTCAGCTTCAGAACCAGGCTCATTTAATTCTGAATACTAGACTCCAACTCTGTTGGTAGGTACGTACAATTCTTAATGTTAGGTTCCAACTTTTGAGCCTGGCTAGTTCTATTTTAAGTATAGGCCTCTGGCTTCATAACCAGACTTCTTCCATTCATCCAATATTAATGTTAGACTTCCGATTCGAAACCAAGCACCAGGTTTCTGCAGTTCAGAATGTAGGCTCGACACCGCAGCCAAGTCCTTTCATCTCTAAATATTGGGTTTTAGCTTTGGAGCCAGACTCCATCAGCGTCAGTTCTAAATGTCAGACTCCAGGTTTGAAGCCAGTCTCTTTCAATTTCAAATATCAAGCTCTGGCTCCAGAATCAGATTCTTCCATTCTAAATGTCGGGCTCCAGCAAGGGATTTAAAGCTAAAATATGTGAAGCTTAGGTTTCGGCTTCTAGCTACTGCTAACAAAATTTGAAACTTAGCTTAGCTTTCAGCTTTAGACTTCTCGTACCTTTGTACGATTAACTTAAACAAAGTTCTATTTCAGCTTTTGACGTCAGGCTTTTAGCTTTCAGTTTCAAGATTCAAACTTTTGGCTTTCCACTTTTTGTTTTTCATCTTATTCAAGTTTCTGTTTCTTGAACAGTCTGGACAATTTAATTTAAATTGAGCTTTCATCTTTACATATGACAAGGTATCAATCGAATTGCTAGAAACTTTAAAAAAATGGAGGAAAAAATAATGCTATGGCTTCGTATTTGGCTACTGAATGATGAAACTTAGGCTTAACTAGCCTTAAGCTTCAAAAATAAATGAAACTTATGGCTTTTTAAAGCTTTCAGCTTAAAGCTTTCGGCTAGCTTGCGGTCTCTGGTTCCAACTCCAGCGCCCGGTTACAAAAAGAGCCCAACTCTGGGGGCTCTTAGAGTCTTAGCTCCAGCTAAAGAACAGCTCCATCCCCCTTGGTTCTAATTTTTTTCAATTTCTCTATTTTTTATTAAAATTTGGATTTTTGACGGAAAATTTAACACTCTGATTTTACTATTAATTTACTAAAATTTCGATGGTATTTTATTGTAATTTTTACGGTCATTAAATTGAATTTTTTGTTGATAGTTTATTTACCAAAATTCAAGGTAAAAATGTGTTGTCATCTTATCGATAATTTACCTAAAATCACCTAATTTTTGTTTGTAATTACAAACAATTAACTCATGATCAATGACAACTTTACCGTAATTTTATTCCAAATTACTGCGCGACTGGCGGTAATTTACCAGTAGGTAATGGACCGTAATTTATTGTATTTCAAAAGTATTTATCGTAATCTTACGTACAACTTACGGTAATTTTACTTATAGTTATCGATAATACTTTGGCAATTTACCGGAAATTTCAGAGCATTAATAATTGATGAATGTAATTCCATTTTTTAATATTTTATCATAATTTACTAAAATTCAAGATAAAATTAGCCATAATTATTTGACGGTAATTCTTCATCTTCAATAAATTTTTCTGAACTAGCTAAAAGTACTCAGTTCATATCGTAATTACAGTAATTATAGTAATTTAATTAAAGGTAATTTGGCAGTAATTGGCCGAATTTCAAACGTATTTTCCATAATTCACTAATGATATGTGGCAATTATTCTTGTAATTACCTGTAATATTTTGTGTATTTAACGCGTTATTTCTGTCGTATTTTACGGTAATCGAGTAATGTTCTAGTAATTTTAGCAAAAAATAAAAAAAAGATATATTTTAATTTTACTATTCCAATATCGAATTAAAAAAATGGTATCAATTTCTTTTAGTTTCAAATTGAATTTTGTATGAAAAATTTTTTTAAGTATTTAAATTTTCGCTTTCTAGTGATTTAGATTTATCTTCTCCCTCGTGAATATTTCATGTACGTGGTCTTCAATTCGCCATTGATTTTTGAGTATTGTGGGTAGTTGATGCACGTTTTACATAATAAAAAAATAATAATAATTTTCCATTTTCCTGTCTTTTGTTATAGTATTTAACTACGTGTATTGTATTAGTAATGCTGATGACGGCTGTTTATCAAGTTTTAATTAGCATTTTGAAATTATGTATCCTTCTAGTCATCAGTATTGGTTACCTATTAGCTTGGTTTTTCTTCCTTCATATTAAGTAAGTTTACTTCTTTGTACCTATATACTAAATAATAATACTCGACGATAGAATTATTATCTGCATAGAAGATACCATCTAAATGAATTGCCCGCATGTTACAGAATCAATGACAACGATTTAAGTTCCTACATAGTAATATTTACAATACTGATAGGATTAATGATAGCTCTAGTCATTCACAGTCAACAAACCGAGGCTACTTACAGATTGGATTTTCTATGGAAATTACAAGCAACAGGTGCGCGATACTTTGAAATTTTTTGTTTGTTTATTTATTTACTTATATTTTTGACAAATTTAAGTACATCGTACCCGATTTATTTGCATGTCTAAATCAATTTGTTCGCTTTTTGTTGCATGTTACAGAAGAGAAAGACGATATGGAACATTTGGAAGCGTACAATAGAAAGCTACTGGCTAATATTTTACCAGTACACGTCGCCGAGCATTTCCTTTCGGTTGATAAACCAGTAGATGTGAGTTAGCTATTTTTCGTGTCATTAGTCGCGGCAATAAAAAAAAAAAACAAACGTATATTTTCGATATAAAAATATTACACGTTTTAGGAATTATATCACGAACAGTGCGATTGCGTTTGTATAATGTTCGCCTCGATACCTAATTTTTCGGAATTCTACGTCGAACTCGAATCCAACAACGAAGGCGTCGAATGTTTACGACTGCTCAACGAGATAATCGCCGACTTCGACGAAATTCTGGGAGAAGACCAGTTTATGTATATTGAGAAAATCAAATCGACTGGAGCCACGTATATGGCTGCATCTGGTAGGACATTTCATGCAATTTTTTATCTCAGAATTTTTCCATTTTGATCGAGATCATGAAAAATTAATAATACGAAGACGTTCAATTTTATGGGTAGTTATTTATTGAAAAATTCTACAGGTTTTGTTTCATGATTAGGTCCCTGCTTGTGCATTTCTGCAAGAAAAATGGAATGCGAATTATATCACCTTAAAATAATCTTTTTGCCAAAAAAGAAATACCTTTATCGTTTCTATTTTAGTTTTGGTTCTTTAAACCGCAATTTGACCAAATAAAAGCCAAGGTTAGAAAAAAAAAATTCCAACAAAATTACCATACGATATTGAAACCTTGATAACGATAGGCGTAAAATTAGGGTACAATTTTATTTTCGAATAAAAAATTTACATGTAAATCGTGATCGTTGTTGCAGGGTTAACCAAAGCCACTTGTGATAAAGAAGGTTTAAAACACGTCACAGCAATGGCGGATTACGCTTTAAGGCTGAAGGAGCAGTTATCCTATGTAAACGAACATTCCTTTAATAATTTTAATATACGAATAGGTAATGGTTTTTGAAACTTCGCTGCTACAATCATGTTCTTCGTACAGCTAGATAAATAAATTGGTAAATTTCAGGCATAAATATTGGTTCGGTTGTAGCCGGAGTGATCGGAGCTCGTAAACCGCAATACGACATATGGGGTAATGCTGTGAACGTAGCTAGTCGAATGGATTCGACGGGCGTATTAGATAAAATACAAGTGAATACGAAACCCTTTTTCCGTTTATACGTTAGCTTTTCCACTCGGAAAGAAACATTTAAAAAGATTCTTTGTAAAATTTCAGGTTACTCACGAAGTATATGTAATATTAAAAGAAAAGGGTTACCCTTTAACGTGCCGAGGTTCGATAAAAGTGAAAGGCAAAGGCGATATGGTGACTTATTTTCTAGACGGATATGGTATCGAATCAAACCAGCAAAATGCGTGATTGATAAAAGACTAGTTACCTTTTTGTTTTACTGTTTTTATGTGTTTTTTTTTTCCTTTTATATATTTATTTGTTTCGCGTATAACGAGATATATTGTATGTTTACCCAATCTTTGTTCTAGTCTTTAGTTGTTATTTGGTATATTTTTTATTTTCGTTTATTATTCTTATTATTTTTTTTTTCTCTTGTCTCTTTTTAATCAAAAAACAATATACGTATCAGTATTTGTATCGTTGTTGGAGTAATAGATATAATATGAATGTTCAATGTGATTTCGTCAATTTATCGTACCTATTTTCAAATAAACGAGAAGACATATATTGCCTAATGGAATATTAACAATATTGACTAGCTCCACATGCTCGCTGTGGATAAAAGTCAGCTTAATTTTTTCTATGTGTAGTGAGTTGTTGTTGTTGTTGTTTTTTTATTATTATTATTTATTTATTTGTTTATTTCTGCCATGTTTTCAAATTTTATTTCAAAAATATTTCTTCATCTGAAAAATAATTCGTTTAAGGTTTTAAAAGCTGTGTATATATTTCTGAGAGATATTTCTCTTGGCTGTGAAAGTGATTATTTTTTAGTAGTATGTAATTTTTTTTTCCAAAGAATTATTAATTTAATCGCACATCCATGTTTTTAGATTTAGAGTAACTACACGAATCCGAAAATATACTTATAATCAATTGTTCGTGTCGATTACCATGGTACGTGCTCGTTTTTTTCTGTTCATTATTTATTTATTTATTTTTATGCATGATTAATGTCATTCGTTGCCTTATATAGTTTTGTAAAGTCTACAATGGTTCCAACTTATTTCTTTGTATCGAAAAGTTATCAATGGTTTAAATTCTCAAAAACAAAATATTCAATTTTAAATAATTATATAATTAGGAACAGCATAACTATTTTTCTACAAATTTCGTTAAATTATAATTTTTTATGATAGATAAATTTTAATGTACAGGAATTGAAATCATCGTTTGTAAAAATATATCTAGTATTTTAATAGGTACTTGATAAAACATCGCAGGCAGGTGATTTTAAAATAAAAAATTAACTCAGTAATGTCCTCTAATTAGATAGATATATAAATGGTAGGCTAATTAACCTCGATATTTCTATCATTGAAAGAATTAAAGGACGATGCGAAAGATACCGATGACAAATCAATGGGAGGACTCGGATCTTGAAAAGGTTTTATACTACGATTAAACAAAGGATTTTTGTATATTCTACAAACTTCGTCATAATTGCAATTGAAAATACTATTCTCGTATATTTTCAAAAATATCTCCAGAGGGCATAATTCGTCTGGACAGCCAGGTATGATTACAGGCCTTTCTTGATGTGATACAAGTATCGAATACGATGTGTCGCATCTGAAATATTAAAAAGCAGGTATTCATATCGAATTATTTACATATATTGCCATAATCTTATACAGATACAAGTTACTCACTTCATTAATACTATTGAAATATTGGTTCCAAAAACTCCAATTCGTGCAGTCCTCCATTTTCTTTCTCTCATCTCATAGTAATTATCAGCTCTCAGTACGTCTGTATCCCTAATATCCAAATTTAAATGTGTAATAAATTTAAGGACCGCTGTTAAATGTGTGAAATAAAATGTAGCCCGTTTAACAGTTTTTTCTTTTGTTTTAGATTTTTCATCGGGTTTCTTTTCATTTTGATCAGTCTGTTTGGGCGTTTCTGTGTCTGCTTCGGTGTCTTCTGGTTCTGCGCCAGGTGAGTCTGTTTTATCATTTTTTTCTTTCGATGATGGTTCGGTTTCATCGGCCTTTCCGGTATCTACGAGAATTTCTTCTAATTGGTCAACTTCATCTGATAATTCTTTGGATGGAGATTCGTCAATATCTATTATTACATCTTCCACATCAATTTCATCATCTGTCTCTTGAAGATCCCACGTGATATTTCCCTTATCATCTTTTCTAACTGTCCCTCTTTATGAACGAAATTCAAAAATTAAGGGTTTAGTAAAATAATGGCGTTATTTATTTTTTTATTATGTTAGTTATTGAATTGGAATAACCTAACTTACATTAAACGCTTTATCATGTCTTTAAATAAGAAACATCCTACTTTCATATTAACTTCATTGTCTGGTCCGTCATTTTTAAAAAATTCGAAATCCTCCAAATATTCAAATATCTGTACGAGTAAAATTTTTCAAAACAACTAATTTGTAAGAAACCTAATGCTAAATTAAGTGACGTACAGCTTGTGTTTCATAAACATTCAACATAAGCATACACCAAGGCAGATATTTTCTATTCCAAGCTTTTTCAAACGCACATGTTTCGTAAAATAATTTTCCATCGCCTGTAAATACAAATGTATATCTTTGAAAAAGGCTCAAAAAAAAAACACATTTTGAGAACTGTTAAATAATAGGTAAGCTTATTCTGTTGATTACTGAATGAGATGCTTTTCTCAGGAAAATCAAGTATATTTTTTCTAATTCCGTTCAAAGCATCTTTAATGACTGGTCCATCTACGAATGACTCCAAATGATATGCATTCAGATCACTTTTCTTATAATTTCTTTTCCAGTGCCCACATAAAGCATCGTACTGCATTAAAAAAGTACAAAAAATCAGGTCAAAAATTTGACAGAATTCGTGACAAAAAATAAATAAATTATAAAATTCATTTTTACCTTTAGTAGAGGATCTTTTCCTTCTTCGCCTGTTTCGATTGCAGCATGCCATCCGTGATCTTCAGGATCGGGCATACCGTATATTGCTGCATAAAAGTAGGTTGCACTGGCTCTTGTTCTTTGACAATCGGTAAATTTGAACTAGGTTATTTGCATCATGAAATAAAAATATTGATATTGTAAGTTAGTTATGCATGGCACTAGCAGGTACATGAATAATGCAGAAAAGTATATTTATTGGCTAAATTTTTTTCTATAATGCGACAGGGTGGTGATGAAATTTGTCATGTAGACAGTAGATTCTATAGTGCTCTAAATGTACTTTTCGGGGTTACGGGTTCGGCTAGGGATAGAAGAACAAGTAAATTTTGTTTCTCGTTCTTGTTCTTCCCATGTAGAAAAAAAAGTAGTACTTCATACAACTCAGGTTAAGTACTACTTTTGAATATTTGAAATAGTAAGTACTACTGACCATAAGTTGAACAAAAACAGGTACTACTTTTTTTTACGAATTTTTTGTGCTTGTTGATTATGTTTTCATTTACGATTTGTAAACTCTGTTCTTATTTTGTTCTTGCTCTTCACGATTCTTGAAATATTGTTATCGTTTTTTGTTTTTGTTTGATTCTCTGTTCCCATTCTTTTGTTAATTTTTGCTCTTCAACTCAACAGTCAAATTTTTGAAAATTTGAGTAAAACTCGTCAAATCAGTGAAAAAATTTAGGATGGAAGAAGAACAAATGAACCAAGAACCAAAAACGTTAAGAACATGCGATTTTGAGGAATGAGAACGAAAAAAGAACAACAAAGTTGAGAATAATTGATGAACGAGAACGATGAAAGTAATTTTAGTATTTTTGAAGGGCAAGAAACAATCTTTAAATTGAAAATTCATTTGAAAGAGCATAGCAAGAACGAAAACAACTATTTTCGGTTCTTTTTCCATTTCTCTTTTTTTTTTTGAATTTCAGCAGATATTTCTTCGATTTGTTGTAATTTAAACCCATTTTAGTGATTTGTTCCGAGATCTTACTCTCATTTTCATCACTCTTTTTTCAATATCTATACTCTATGAATGTAATGAATCCAAATTTTACATAGGTAACTCAAACATTTTACAAGAATCTGTACGAAAAAGCATAGTTTTCTGTGATTAGGCTGGTGTCAGGTGTTCTCCCTATAATATCTGATATCTCCTTAACTCTTTTATTACTAAAAAAAAAAAGATATTGGTAACACTTTTATGATTCGCCTAAAAGTAAAAATCATCGTGTTACCAACATATGTTTTTTTAATACTAAAACTTTTGGTGGGGTGTCAGAATTTATGGGGCATCAAGGTGGCATCCACAGTATTATAATTGATAATACAAACCAATCGAGATTCACGCGTAGATTTTTTCAACAGTCTTTTAAATCGTTTTAAATATTGTTTTCCAGTCTTTGTTATTGATTCTAATCCTTCAGGAGTTAACGCTTTAGCATCGTCAATTTTCTCATCGTCTCCTTTTCTTTTTTTCTCACGTGTTGATCGTTCTTCAAGGGTAAGTTTCTCAAGTTCTTTTTCTTTGTCCTTTTTAGTTTTTTTCTTGTTGAGTTCTTCGTTGCTCACGTGTACAACACCTTTTGAAAGCTTTTCCGTTACGTCCCATTTGTGTAATAATTTCAAAAAATTCTTCATATTTATGATAACCTCTATACAAATGAAATGAATACCGTATCGATAAGGAGTCAAAGTAATTCTTTACACGTAAGTACATGGATGAGTCATACACCTTGTAGTTTCATGAAAACATGTTTTGATGCGTAATCCGTTATGATATCTGATACTATTCTTACCTTTTTGTAAAAGCTCTTTCTTTTCGTAAAGTTTCAACATTATGGATTCTTTAAGATTTTTCAATCGGGTCCTCATGCCGTGTGATGTTTCTTTACTAGGATATCTTATTTCGTGACGAAACAGAGACCAGATTCTAACTGCCACACATGCTTTGGAAACAGTAGTCGCAGATTTTGTCGCAACCGATGTTTTATAAACTTTTCTAGGTTTAGGTATCTGACTGAAATATACCAAATTCATTGGTATACCAGCGAGAAAAATGCTGTACGGAGTCATGCTTCCTAAACGAAAATTTGATTTCCATTATAATATACTCGAGTACGTATTATACATATATGTACATTACATTTAATTGTATTTAATTTAGTTAGTACCTGTATGCGGATATTTTTCAGGCCAATATACACGAGTCGGGTTGTGTTTAACTTTCTTGGTCTTTTTCTTTTTTTTCAATAGAGGATTACGATGAACATCTGTCGTATGGATTAATCATTATAATAAATAATCAATCTCATCCTCAACTTGACACTTACCTGTTTCATCTTCACCACTCCAGTATTGGTGAACCTTTGGATCACTAGCAATAGGAGAAGCCCCAACATCTTCGTCAGAATTATGTGTGTAAGTACGAGTAAGCTGAGGCGTTATTACTTTTACTTCTGTTTCTGTTTCTTGATAATGATGGAAAGAGAGCGAAAAAAAAAAAAAAGGAATTATTGAACGCAAAGTATTCCTACCGGTAAGTGTTTAATTTATGCAAAGTACCTATTCTATTTATAATAAGTAACATTACCAGGGGTTGTTGTCTCTTCCTTGTTCTTCTTATCTTCGTCTTCTAGTTTCGGGTCTAAACGTATCGAAAATAAAAACGGATAGTAAAGCATTTGAAGTAAATATACGTGAAATTCACTTACTAGAGGAACTCGTTTCTTGAATTTTTCTTTTGTCTGCGTCATAAAATATAGATGGATGCATTTAGATTGCATAAAAGCAAAATGAAATATCATTTATACTCATTAATCTTAAAACATAGTTAATCCAAGTGCAAAAATGTCCTTCTTACCATCAGAAGAAGAAGACGGATTGTTTGGATCATTTGTTCCTTCCTTCATAGCACGAATACCTGAATCTCAATCGAAGGAAATATATCAATTCATGTCTAATTAAATTTTGATGATGTAAACACCAAACTTTTTAAATGATTAAATGAGCAGGTACTTAAATTTATACGTACATGTCAAGTGAAACGAAATCACCAAAAATGCAACGTATGAAAGCTTCATCTTATCGGTGAAATACTTCGGTGTACGAGCAGCAGTGAAATAGTCGATGCATCGTGATTTTTTCCATACCTACGTTTGATTTCCAAAATTATTTTCGATACTTATTAGCTAAAGAAATATGTTTCAGACAGTTTTCCTGTGATTCATTGTCGTAAAGTCAACAGTTGCCGGTGTAACGATTATGACGTTGTTTTGACGTTTACAAAAACTGAATACTGAAAACCTTGTTCGTAGGCAGCTAGGTACATATAAATAACGATTCCCTTTTGATATCAATTTTCGTAAACTATCGTTATTACGAATTATGTTAGGATCTGAAATGATTTTGAAAAGGATGGCTTTGAAATTACAATATTTTCTCGATGTAATACGATATTGTGGTTGTTTTGAAAATACATTATTATAATGTTAGATTAAATCGAACGAAACAAAGTAATATTCTCATATCACGTTTAGTAATTTAAAAAAAATTTTTTAAACCACTGTCGAATATTGCCTTCTATATTAGATATTTTACGATTTGAACCATTCGTATTTACTTAGAAATGGAAAAATCATAGTGACGAAATTTTTTTATCATTGTTCGTAACAAACTAAGTAGCTAAGAAAAACCGAATAAAAATTTTAAAAAAAATTATATTTTATTAAAATGTAGATTGTCTTATAAAATTACACACGTATCAACCATAAATAAAAGCAGCACAGTACTTACGCATTTAAAATTTAAAATCACAGTTAAATACATTCACATATCAGATAATATCAACGATAATTTCAAACACCGGTTTAAAATTAAAAAATATCCATAAAAAATCTACCTACGACAAATACCGAACCATGCTATTTTAATTGACTAAGAAAAAAATTGTGATGAGATTCGTTCGATTCTTGTCGGTAATTACGTCAACTAAAAATACTCCAAAACTTGTTCGTTAATTTTTGATACAACGAATCTTCATTCAATGAACACATAGTATCGAAATCACATGACGTTAAACTTTTAGAATATATTTGTTCCAGCTTATCCAAAGGGCATAGGTCTTCGTTTATAGGACACCCTGGTAACCTTACTGGTCGTTCTTGGTGCAATGTTAATATTTTAGGGCCGTCGGAACAGCTAAAAGCAAAACGTTCATTAGCTTTTTTAATACTGACAATTTGTTATCTAATTATGATTTCACTTACTCGTAACGAACGAAAGCTACGTTTGAAGCAAATACGTCGATTTTTGAAGTTTTCCACGCTCTGTTTTTGTTCTGTTCATAGGCATGATGATACAACGGGCTCGAATCTCGATACAAACCCAGATGACTGAGCAGTTTCAAAATCGTTCCCGAATGAGTAAAATAAAATATCGCTAAGCGATCGCTTCCATCTCTGCGACGAAATTATGAAGGTAAGTTTTTAATATACTAGAAAATATGAAAGTGATTTCCTTCGGTGATATTTACTTCAAATGTTTTATGACGTCTTCTAACATAACACAAGCTATTTTTGGCGTCAATTCGTGGCCGTAGCCATCTACCCAGTAGTATTCTAAATCTTCAGCATATTCCATTATCTATTATAGGAAGTAATACATTTTAAACCAGTAAGTAAATTTACGAAAGTAAGAACTCTTAAAAAAGGTTGTATTACCTTGAATTCATCAATTGTGAATAAATCACACCAAGGAGATTTCTTATATTTATCCCACGATGTTTCGAAACAACATGTCGTGTACATCAATTGAATGTCATCTGAAATGTACAGGTTTAATCTTATTGATTGCATTTTTTTTTTACAGATTTTAACGTTGTAAAATATACTTACTAGTATTTAACGTATTTTCTGGCAGTCCTGAGCGATTAGTAACATTAGCCACCACTTGTTTCATTATATCACTGGATAGAAATTTCTCAACTTCTCGGTAAGTTTTAGGATTCTTCTTTACATCTTGACGCCATTTATCGCAAAGTTTATAAAACTATAAATGAAAAACACGAAGAATTGTTATGAACACAAGAAAAAGAAAATTTCAACTATAATCGTACTCACTCTAAGAATAGGATCTCTTTTCAGTGGTGTTGGATACCAAACATGATTACTTATTCTTTTGCCAAATAAACCAGTGGTAAAATATTTAGCACTAGATTTAGTTCTTTGCGTATCAGTATGCCGAAACTAATGTTAAAAAGATCAAGTGAAATTAAATCACTGCAAAGGTTTGATTAAAAATGAAAAAAATCAATTTCGTTTACCAAATATGATGAGTTGTACCAATCTTCAGGTAAAATATTTGGAAATCTGTTGCCAAATCTTTCACCAAGATTGATCATTTCATCTTCGCCGGTATGAGTGAGAGTTTTTTTATCATCGAGTTCATCATGGAAGTTCCATTTCTTAAAACTGTTTATATCGCAACCATCTGCAACAGTTATTTTTTTTGTTATTAGATACGTGTCAAGTACACGGGTCAAAATTAAACCATCACTTACCGTCAGTGTTCGATGAGGTAATAATCAGGTCACGAATCTTTGGTAGTCTGTTTTTTATAAAATCTGTAGTTTCTTTTCCAGGTGTTCTGGTTCCATGTCTCAGCACAGCCCATATTTTTGTCGCTTCACATCCTTGAGATTAGGTAAACGAATATGAGTACCGTGAGCACGATGAATCGATTTAATCGATATTGAATATAGGAGCACATACCTTTATACTTGATTTCTTTGTCATCTGTGTTTTCTATAAATCGGTAAGGTGTTTTTGTACTCAAATAATCTGCATAAAAAGGTCTACCTACTGTGGCACTAGTGAACGTTGAAGATTCATGTATGAAGTATACGTGAAGCAGCACTACTGATAGAAATAGGTCATTTAATACTGCCATGTTCTAAATATTGATTCATATTCAACTCCCTTTCATGTTAGAATATTTAATGCAGATTGAATGATTTTTTTTTTTGAATAATTGAAAAAAAACGTTGTTTTGCCCATATTTCCTTATCATCTGTTGATTGTTGTCATGATAACGAATTCAGCCTACCGTTATTGGTTTACCTTGTATTGAAGTTTGCAATGTATACTAAATTGGATTTTTACTTTATTTCACTTTTCTTTTCGTTTTTTGTTATTTTGTAAAATTTTCGGCAATAATTTTATTTCAAAAATTGAGAAAAAAATCGAATAAATTTCTTTAGTTTATCAAAGTTTTCCAAAATAATGTGATTTTGGAAAATTTCCGAAATTGTGGAATTCTACCTTTTGAATTTCAAAAGCCAAAAAAATTATTTGTTTGTAGATTTGAAATTTTTTAAATTGAAAAAAAAATATTAAAAAATACATGAATTTTCATGTCGCGCATCGTATCTTAGTTTGAGTAATTATGTATTTTAGTAAGTTTAACATTGCATGATATTGTCAACTTTTACTTTGCATCAATATACAACTTCATATATCATGGTGTAGAATCTTGAAACGTACCATTTCGTTGCTTCGTTCACGTGTGATGTTGCATTTCAGACGATTAGAATTCATACTGTCAAAGCAGTAAAATCTAAATGGTAGTAAGATGACATTATTCAGTGCTATTGATTTATGGTCAACTCGCTGCGGAGTAGATGAAAAATTTGGTGTAAATTGCTTAATATGCGCCGATTACGATGAAACCGGCCGTAATAAGATAATCGTCGGTAGTCTGAGTGGTCTATTGAGAATTTACGAATTAGACTGTACCGAATTGAGTCAAGCTTCATTCAAGCCTTCTGATTTACTTTTGGAAACTCAATTGCTCAATCCTATTATTCAAGTCGCCACTGGTCAACTTGTCAGGTAAACACGTAATTAAATTCGACGTTCTTGTTTGAGTATAATTTTAATAGCATTTTTTATTTTTTAGCGGTTCCAGAGCTCAACATATTGCTGTAGTACATCCTAGAAATCTCACCGTATACAGCCTATTTTCAATACCCGGTTCAACTGAACACGGCGATCAATTTGAATTGAAAACAATATACGAGCATACTTTACAACATTCCAACTACCAATTAATTGTAGGATCTTTCGGTGGTGTCAAGGGTCGAGATTTTTTATGCTGTTGTGCTTTGGATGGTACTTTAACTTTTTTTGAACAAGAAACGTTGGTCCATGAGACACAATTACCTTCCTTCTTATTACCTAGTCCTATGGTTTACGTGCCAGAAGTCGATTCATTTGTTACGTTCTCTGCTGATTGGTGCATCGAAAGCTATCGGTTAGTTGAATATTTTTTACTGTATAAATTATTTTATTTATTTTGAAAACAACATTAATTGCGTTATGAATCTTTACAGGTATCAAGATTTAGTGAATGCATCTCGAAAAAAAATTATACCAACGTGGTCATATAATTTAAGTGATAATATTATTGATATACAAACACTGAGACATAATGAAACCTACATCGTTGTACTCTCCGAACATAATTTAACTTGTTTTAATACCAAAGGAGTTGTAAAATTCACTAAAAGATTGCAATATTCTTCGCTATGCTTTCATATTTATATTAATGGTGAGTGATTTTAGCTTATATTGGTATTTTATTGCGTTGATTTTACTTTAAAATTATTGATTTTAGATATCACTAATGAGTTAATGATACTCATCGTTTCTGATTCTGGTGTTTTGTTCATTTACGAACGTACTACGTTACGATGGAGTGCCAAATTACCAACAATACCGATCAGTATTTGCAAAACGGATGTTGGAGTAAGTTAAATTTGTTGTATAACAAAGTTTATATTCGTTAGAATAATGATTAATAAAAATAAAAATTATATTCCAGATAAAAGGAGCTTTGCTAATGTTATCAGACGAAGGAGACTTGAAATGCTGTTATCTGGGTACAAAGCCATCGCTCTTTGTAGCACCTCCGTTGGAAAATTCCATCACGAATTATAGAAATATCGGTACCAAGTTGGAAAAATTACATCAACAGATCAAGGAATTCACCATGGACGATGGTATTTAATCTTCTGGGTATTATCATCTATTTACACTTTGCTAATGTATACATATTGATTTAACGTATGTATTTTTCAGCTAAGAGCTTAACACTTGCTGTTCATGAACGGGAGATCTTAGTTGATACGAAAATCCTTCCTTATGATAAATCACTAAACCAGTGTCAATTGACTGTCGATTTACTACCAAGTCGACCTCTTGTCAACATACACATATCATTTGAAATTGTCGCTCCATTTTCTATCAAACCTGAATCTTATACCCTTTCAACATTGCGTTAGTATCTCATAACATTTTATATTAGCATAGATAATATACTTATTCGATGGTCACGTTTCAGACGAAAAAACCGTATTAAACGCTTCGGTCGAAATTGAAGATTTCAAAAATGTGGTACCAAGTAGTTTGGATGTAACTACAATTGTCAGTTATATGGGAAACACTGCTCCTTGTATGATTCGCAAACGCTGCAGCTTACCAGCTAAAATAATATTGACTTGTTGCGCGTTCACAGAAGAAAAAAATTGTTCAAAAATTGCTCTGTCTACGAATAAACCTCCTTTACCGTTATCAGTCTTGCTCCAAGGTATTGAAAATTTTTCTAGTTGAACCCAGCTTTTTAAAAATGTTTGGCATTGTATAAGTTATATTTTTTTCAGAATTTCGAGATAATCGATGGGCTGAAAGTGGAAATAACGACGAAGTGGCAAATTTTTGCCTAAATTATAACGCCGATTTGAAGTGCTCAGTTTCATTAAATAAATTAAAACACGGATACGAATTTACTACAAATTCTATGCCCTTATTGTATTTTTTACTCATTTACATTATTAATCGGTGTAAATCTTATAAAAGTGGCACTGGTAACGAAGAAAAATTCGTATTCGATTGCAAAAGCGTGCCGAGAAACGAATTAATGAAATCTGTCGAACTTCACGTCAACATAAAAAATGAAATTCGCGATTTGCAAGTAATATTTTATATTTTATCTTATTTCAAATAAAATAAAACGTATAGATTTTAATTAATTAATTTTTTTTCCGTCTGTTTAGTCATTTTTAGAAAAATTAAGCTCGCAGTTCAGATTAATTCAGCGTAGATTTTTGATCAAACTTAAAGAAAAAACAACTACTCCGATTACGGCCTTGCAAACGTTATACAGCGACATATACGGTAAACTTTTGGAAACCCTACGATCTATCGAAGAAAAACAAAGAGTACGTTGTTGGGAAATTAATATTGAATATTTCAGTTATTCTACCAGTCACACGTATTGTGCAATCAGTCCGCTAACGTGTAATTATAAAGACGACTACGTTATAATCTGATTTGTTTCTAGGAATTAGTTGTACGTAGTAGTGAATTACACAGTACGATCGAACTGACCATCGAATTAATTGCTATAAATAGTTCCATCGAATCGAAAAACTTGAACGAATTAAGAAAAGCGTTAACGTTAACCTCGCTCAATTCCGACTCGCAGGTTATATACCTTTAATATCAATACTTTTCGATCATTTTTTTCTCATTTTTCTGTACTTAATGGAAACTTTCTACAGGGTTGGGAAGAAAGAACTTACGCAAATGTGATTCATTTACTTAAAACCGAACTTTCCAATTCTGACAAAGATGAGCTTCTCGTGCCTCCTGATGCGGATAAAAATATTGCAGATTTTAATCAGTTATGGAAGCTTTTATGTACTGCCTTTGATCGTGTTACTAACGGGAAATTCTCGTTGTCGTTGAAATTAGAACAGAACAGAAGTACGTACTAATGAAGTGGTAATTTTTCAAATGTTTTTATGAATTTCGTAATGATTAAATATCGGGGTTTCAGCCGTTACTCCGATTGTTGAAGATGATGAACCGGAAGAAGAACCTAAGGAAAGGAAATTTAGATTTTTAAAGCATGAAAAATTACTCTCAAAACGACTATCCTTGGGTAAGTTAACGAAGTGAACGAATTTAATGAACCAGTCTTCAGTGCATCCCAAAAAATATGTTCTTTGTTTTGTAAACTTTTTTCATCTAATTTTTGTGTAATTTTGGTAGTATTTGAGATATGTAAGACGTTCTAGAATAATTTTTCTTCTATAAATGGAAAATGTTATCAAAAGAATTCATAATCTGTGGTAAACGTCAGTTAATAACTTTTCGAAGGGTAGATGGGTGTAGAAAAAAAATTGTTTTGGCAACGTTTTATTGAAAAAAAAAAAATCGTTCTTAAATAAATATCTAAAAATATTTTTATTTCCTCGTTTTTCACAAAATAAATTTCAAATTCCTTTGAAAAATAAGATCATTTGGGATGCACCATATGTTAATTATAATAATTCTAAGCGCTTATTTTGCTTCATATTCGTTGCAATATGTATTTTTTCTTCCTAAAAATCAGATGCTATTCGCTTATTTCTTTGTTGCAAATCAATCAAAAATTTAACAGCTTCTTCGCAATGTAGATTTGTTGAAAATTTTTAATATTCATTAGTACAATAATTTTTCTTCTACTAGCTCATGACAACCTTATTGATCAATTGAACGAAATCGATTAGTTTTCTACGAGTACTAAATCATTTCAAGCTCAGATCGCAAGGAAAAAAAATATAGTATTTAAACTATTCTAGTCATTTATTTATACTTTTTATAAGGATGTCTATATAATATTAATCCTTTTTATGCATTAAATCATTTGATATAACGGAAATTTCAGTTATTTGTGCATGAATTGCATGCGCATCTATCTTCAGGTGATTGACATCAATAATACATTAATCTATGTAGTAAGAAAAGCGCGTGGAATGAAAAATTAATATGTTACGTAATATTGCATGGTTATGTAGGTTGATTTATGGTTCGGTGGTTTTTATGGGGTTATTTTTTTTTTTTTTTAATAATTTATACTGCGTGTATTTATAAATGTTATATGGTTTTTTTTTTTTGATAGATGAAGAACGGATTTATACGAAGATAGCTGATAGATGAGGTAGGTTTATTCTATGTAGCGTAGGAAGCTATTGCAAATATTGATATAATTTAAGATGCGTGGGGCTGATATCGTGTTCTATAATGGTCTAATTATTCGCATATGAAAAAAAAAAATACCAACAAGAATGATCGAATTCGTATTTGAACAAAATTGCTGGAAATTTTAAAAGTCGTTTCGAACGTTTCCTTTAATAATGTACCGGATGTTTCGCATTAACCTCCCTTCCCTTATGCCAGTGATAGTTCAATTCACGATACTTACACGTAGAATGGTTAGCATACCCAAAAAAACCGTAGGAGCTGAAATATGCTGTTTTCAAAATTTCATTTTTGCCCAAACTTGTCGCTCACTTTGAAATTTCATAGAAAAAAAGTTAATAATGGTGAAAATTTGCTGTTCGCTCTAAAATACAATATATACTTTTGAATTTGTGTGGTATAAAAATCAAGAGTGGGGATGAGCTGGTTCGTAAAATACGATGTTTTTTTAGCCTGATTTTCGTAAAACATTCTCCAAATCAGTGGTGAGGATAGGAAGAGTTCATTGGATTTGAAAAGTCAACACCATCAAAAAGCACATCTAGGATCTATACCTAATTTCAACTTCACCGTCCAATTTGGCGGCGGAGGTGGTGGTGGTGGGGGGGGGGAGATATGCGAGGAATAAACTCAAAAAATAGGTAAAAAACAATCTTTTCGGGGTTGTGAGAAGGTGCAATCATGCTGAAAAGTCGAAACCCCTAAAAGGCATATCTAGGACCCCTACTAAATGTACATCCCAAATTTCAACTTCCTAGCTCAACATATAGGCAGTTCCTTCTTTTTCAAATTCAAAAAGAGGAAAAACTCCTAAATCTCTCGTAATTGATTCAGGAGGCTGATTTTTGGGAATGTGATGTAACTTTTGATTCTCTATCGATTGGTTTAAAAAGAAACAATTTTTGCAGTTTACGCCCCTCAGCAACCCTGCCTTAAATTTGGGCATAACTAAATTTTGACCCTAGGTCATCCTCACTCATATATATCTAATCCGTTGCCAAACATGGGCAAATTGACTGTACTGGAGCGATGGAGCGATTTTGGTCAGCATCAAACAGAGTAACTGATTTTAGTCTTCGGAAAAAAAAAGTAAAAATAAATATCGAACATTACCAAAAGTTGTCGTAATGGTCTTCTAGCAGCCCAAAATGGATTTTGTTCATAAACCCTCCCCCCCTCCCATGACTTATTTTAAATAAAATTCGTAACTGCGCAAGAACGTTTTGTTCCGGGGTGTAAAAGCGGAGGGGTTTTAGTTTGGGAACAATTCCAACTGGGCAATTTTTCTCACTTATAAATTGCTTTTTATACGTGAAAACCCTGTCAACATCAAAATTTTGTAAAACTTTTCTTTCTTTTTGCTCGCTCTATGTATTTTTTTTGATATAAAAAAATACCCCACCACCCATTAATAATCTGACATTGTTGTGCAACTGGTTTAGTTTAATTTTTTGGGACTAATAATTACACGTGCAGTGCTCAAAATTTGATTGAAGATACAAGAAGCGATGCGTCTCTTGACAAAATTTAATGATATTTGAAACGAATATTTAATCAATAAAAAAAAAGTAGAATGGCCTGTGGCGTAGTCAGAAATAGTTTAGAGGATAGGTTTCCACTTGTCTGTGTACTATTTGGGAAGGGGGGGGAGTTAAATTTACAAAAATGAACTAAATGGTATGTTCGAGCAAAGCGAGGGCGAAATTTAAAAGAAAAATTTGTTTTAGAACAGTTTTTCCAGGAGTTTTAAGAAAAAATTTTCAAGTATTGTGGCTTCAAAAAGACGTTCAACACTCACCCTCCCCCCCCCAACCCACTCCACGGCTACATCGCTGTAAATGACTACGATTAGGTTTCATGAAACACTATGTCCGAGAAGTTGGCGTTATTCATTAAATTTTTGAAAAGCAAAAAAAAATCAGAATGGCACATTTTTCTAGAATTTTGGCAAGATGTAATTTCTTTTCCGGATCTTTTGAAAATTCCGAAAAAATTTGGAACTGCGCATTTTTTTGTTAGGAACTACACACCCACCGTGGAACTGGGCCTTAAAATAAGCGCCGCCCCTCCTCTCATCCAGCTCCATTGCGCCCTCTCACAGCCCCGAAAATATCTTTTTTTTTTTGGTCAGGTTTTCTCATTTTTTGAGTTTGCTCTTCGCACAACTCCCCTCCAAATTGGGCTAGAATGTTGAAATTAGGTATGTACATTCAGTAGTGACCCTAGATGTGCTTTTTGGCGGGTTTCGACTTTTCAGCCCCATTGCACCCCGTCACAGTCTTGAATTTGTGGATTTTTTGGTCGTTTTTTTCAATCTCTAATGTTTGTTCCTCGCAGAACTTCCCTCAAAATTGGGCTAGGAAGTTCAAATCAGGTATGTACAATGGACCCTAGATGTGCCTTTTGGCGGGTTCAACTTTTTAGCCCCATTGAACCCTTCCTATTCGCAATGCTGGTTGGGAAAAAATGGTCGCAAAACGATGCTTTTTTGCAATTCTCATGATTGTAATGTATCACGGAAACCAGACTGTTTTTTTAATTTTCTATTTTCGTCTAAAAATTACTAAAAATTTTTTCTATCACTGAGTTGAAGGTACTCTCCTGTTTGTTTAAAAATTTTTTAATGAGGTGTTCATATCAGCTTTTTCAAAAATTATCAGCAAAAAATTGAAAAAGTTACAAATTTTTTCTTATATTTTGTATTTATTTTGTTATTATTTACGAACCAGTTAACCACCCACTCTTGGTCTTTATACCACACGTACTCTGGAGTACAAACATCAAATTTTTATCTTTATTAATTTCTTTTTTTCACGAGTTCTCAAGGTGGATGGCAGGTTTCAGCGAAAAATGGAACATTTCAGCCCCTTCGGTTTTTTTGGTACGCTAATCATTATACGTGTGAGTATCATGAGTTGACCTATCACCGGTGTAATGGAGAGTAGGTTAATGCGAAACACTCGGTACATGAAAACGTGAACATGGCTGACTATATTAACCTTTGAAGGAGTTATTTTCACATTTGATAACCTAATGTGCTAACCCTTAATTTGCAACCATTTATTGAGCCTTTTCGCCTCAATATTTTTATTATCACTTTTCCTCCAGTAAATAGTATAAAATAATGTAATATTATTGTCTGAGCACCCCTTATGAAGATAAATGAAAGGGAGCAAAAAAAAAAGTGCAATTAAAAAGTACCAACGTATCTATATGAATTTAAGATCTGTGTATTGCGGTTATCCACCTTAACTTAATACTGCAAGTTTAAGATATTCTATAGCAGTATGTATGTAGTCGGTTTTAATTTCTTGACTACTTTTTGTATTGGTATTGCTATCTGAGTATCTACTACATACTGTTCAGATCGCTAGATACTGGTTTTGTTGGAATGTCGTCGCTTTTAAAGAAAGAATACCGATGCTTGATATATGGCTACTCAGGCTATTTCAAACGATTTTAATTTATTGTGTAATTATTTCGGTATTCTAGTCGCTTTGTAAAATTGTCGAATAAGTTATCTGGAATTGTATCGCGAGTCGGTACGACAACGATGTTATCGTAGAAATGCGTATTTTATACACATTGCATCTGTATAGAACGTCAGCCTATGAGAGAGTACTTGAGGTTTTTTTTTTTTTGCGTATGCAGTACTTAATGTGAAACAGGCTATGTAAGGTGGATGTGTGTTGTAATACTTACGTACGTAGGTATTTACCTTTTTTTTTTTTTGCATAAGTAACAATAATGAGTTGAGCCATTTTAGTAGACGCGTATTGTAATTATGTGAAAGAGAATTGCGCTTACTTTGGAAAATTTTGACAATTTTTATAAATCACCATCTTAAATCCTTTAATGAATTTGAAAGAAGATTAACCTGCCACAAAGATAAGAAATAGCGTTATCATAGAAGTCTAGTATGGGTAGATGCGAGTTCAATATGAAATGAGCAATTTTGAAATTTGGGTCCAATCAACAATTCAAATGGTGGAACTTGTAGTTGAAAATTTTCCCTACAAATTTTGTCATACATACATTTTGCCTATTTTCATTGATTACGGGGCGGCATTCGTCTGAATTTTATAAGCTCCTTCAAATAATCGAGATAGGCAAATTTTATACATAATAAAAAATACAGTAAAAGTTGCCTCCTACAAGGTCCACAATTTAGAACTACGATTTTAGCTAATTTTCTATTCTTAAAATTTCACATGTGGAGTTGGGTTGGTATGGGGGCAATGCAAAAGTCCCCTCTTACCGCACCAGATTTGTGACGTCACTCGGAAGAAGAGCTACTTTAATATTGAAAATGTAATATTTATAGGTTTTTTTTGAATTTTTTGACAAAACTATAAGATTTGCAACAATTTCAGAGAGGACTTTATTTATAGAGAATAAAAAATGCTATCTGATGAAATAAAAAAAATTAACAACTATTGAAAATTCATCGCTTAAAAAGATTATTTTTTGTGATGAAATAATAAAAACATAAAATTTCATAGCTTTTTATTATTATTATTTTTTTTTTTGGTAAAATTATATAAGATTTACAACAATTTTTAAGAGAATATAAAATGCCAAATGGCTAAAATTTTTCATGCAAACAATAGGCAGAAATAATAAAGGAAGATGCGAGTTTATAAATGGTGAAAAATCAGTTCGTCAATTGATTTAAGCGTTTGCAAAATTTTGGATTTTCCAATTTTTTTCAATTTTTTGAAATTGAGGTGACTGTAGGCAAATGAGAATAAGCAACAGGTAGTTGTAAATTTGTGAAAAAGAACTGATGCCAAAATTTCCAAATTTATAAGAAATTTAGTAATTAATTCAGGGTACCAAAATTGGAAAATTTTTCGGGTTTTTGTTTTTACAATTTTGTTTTTGCACTATTCGTTTTTTAAAAAAATTGAAACGTTTTTGTTTTTCATTTTTTTAAGTGAATATACATATTGAATAATTTTTTTCGTTTTTGATTTTTTTTTGAAACTAAAAATATGAGTATGTAATGATAAAATTTATGTAACAATGAAAATTCGAAAAATTCTTCAAAAGAACTAGGAAATGAGTAAAATATGGTTCATTTTTTTATTCATTATTCCAATTTACAAAGAAAATCATTTAAAAACATATTTTGCTCATTTTCTAGTCCTTTTGATAAATTTTTCCAATTTTTATCATTAAATTTGAACTCTCCAAAAGGCACATCTAGGAACCCTGAAATATCTACATATCAAATTTCAACTTTCCAACTAAATTTGGGACGGGAGTTATTTGAAGAACAAACTCAAAACATGGAAAAAATAACCTAAAAACCACATTCTCGGAGCTGTGAGGGAGTGTAATAGGGTAAAAAAGTCCACACCCGCAAAAGGCACATCTGGGGTCCCTACTAGATGCACATTCCAAATTTCCACTTCCTAGCTCAATTTGGAAATCTGGAGGAGAGTTATGCGAAGAACAAACTCAAAAAATAAGAAAACTCGACCAAAAAATCACATCTTTGGGGTTGTGAGGGGTGCAATCAGGCTGAAAAGTCGAGACGCCAAAAAGCATGTGTAGGGCTCTTCAATTTCCCAGCTCAATTTGTTGTGGAGATAGAAGAGGAACAGCGCTTTTCCAAAGTCAAAAAAGAGAAACCTTTCACATCTCCCCTCCTAATTGACCTAGGAGGTTGATTTTTGGATATGTTATACAACTTTTTATCCTTTAACGGTTGGCTCAAATATAAATAATTTTTGTGTTTTTTGGCCCCTCAGTATTCCCTCTCCCAAAATGAGGCAAAACTGCATTTTGACCCAAAGTCATCTCCACTCATATATATCTAATCCGCCGCCAAACGAAGCCGATTGACCAAATTCGAGCGATTATGGCCAGTATTGAGTAGAGTAAATGATTTTTGTGTTTCGGAAAAAAATAAATAAATAAAAATTAAAAACGATTTTTTTGGTGATTCCCCCTCCCCCCCCTCCAACCGTCATTGGTAGATAGACTGTAATAGACTGATTTTCAATATGACCTGGAGCGATTTTGGTCAGTATGTTGCAGAGTAAATAATTTTAGTATTTAGGAGAAAAATGGGCCAAAAAAATAAATTTTAGGCATTGTGAGGGGTGCAATGAGGCTAAAAAGTCGAAACCACCAAAAAGCATACCTAAGGCTTCTATTAAATATACATATCAAATTAAAATTTTCTAGGAAAATTTGGTGGGGTGATACGAAAGGAGCAGCCCTTTTCCAAAGTCAAACCCACATATCTCCCCTCCTAATTAACCTAGAAGGTTAATTTTTGGATATGTTATACAACTTCAGCTATTCTCTCAATTGACTCAGAAAAGAACAATTTTGGCATTTTTGGCCCTGCAGCACCCCCTCCCCCAAATTTGGGCATATCTGAATTTTGATCCAAGTTCATCCCCACTCATACATATCTAATACGTCGCCAAACCGAGCCGATTCATAGAATTTAAGTGATATTGGTCTGTATCGAGCAAAGTAAGTGATTTTAGTATTCGGGAAAAAAACGGACCAAAAAAACACATTTTAGGAGCTGTGATGGGTTGCAATGGGGCTGAAAAGCTAAAACCGGCAAAAAGCATATCCAAGACCCCTACCGAATGTACATACCAAATTTCAATTTTCTAGAGCCCCTTTTCAAGGCCAAACCCTCATATCTCTCCTCCTAATTGACCCAGGAGGTAGATAGTTGGATGTGTTATACAAATTTGGATTCTCTATCGATTGGCTCAAAAAGGAATAATTCTTGCGTTTTTGGTCTCTCAGCACACCCTCCTCCAAATTTGGGTATTACGGAATTTTGATCCAAGGTTACCCTCACTCATATATCGCCAGTCAAATTTAGCAGATGACCAAACTGGAGCGGTTTTGGTCAGTATCGAGGAGAGTAAATGATTTCAGTCTTCGGTGAAAAAAAAAATAAAAACAAAATATCTGACATGGCTGAAAATAGTGGCAATAGTCTTCTACGACCCTAAAACAGATTTTGTTGATATTCAACCCCCCTCCTCCCCCTCCAATCCACTACAGATCAATAGACTAATATCCAGATTATCATTGAAAATATGGCATAGAAAATCAGGTCAATATTACAGGTGCTAGGTTGAGACTAATGAAATAAGTACAAGTTGTAATACGAACAAGTTGGTCAACTTAAAATTTTAAGCGATAGTGGGCAGAAAAATCAAAAATTCGTAGAAACTTGTTTTATGTATAAGGATTCTTGAAACGTAAGTGTACTCGGTCCATTTCCATTTCAATAAAAATTTGCTAAAAAAATTTTTTCCACCATGCAAAAAAATCTGAAAGAAAAAAATACGAAAACCCCATTATTTAAACACCGTTGACACGTCATCTATGCGAGATAAAATTGAAATATTGCACTAAATGATTTAAAATCGATATCCTTCATCCATTTTAGGAGGGTATTTTTCAAAAAATTCCCTTCATAGGACGATGAAAATTAGACAACAATGATAATTTCAGGTATAAACGTCTTATGCGTGATAATTCCATTTTTGAACATTTTTAAACTTCGAGTCAGTTTTGCGAGTTGAAAAAATCGAGTTATGAAGCTGAAATTTTTATCACATCACTTTGAGTTTATTTCGCAACTATTGGGACCCCACATCGTTTGCAGATTTTCAAAAAAAAAAAAAAAAAAGCAAACTTCGGCTCGACCTACTATTTCCACTCTTTTATTTTTAATCAATGTAACTTAATGCGAAGAAAATGATTTTCAAATCACTACAACACTCACGACAATTTTCACAAATGAAAAATATTCGAATATCCGTTACCAATACCGTATATTAAATAGGTATTTTTTTTTTATTTTATTATTATTTTTTTATATTTTTCAATGATATATGGCACATAAACATAATATCGTTCGAGTCCCATAATTCAAACTACTACTTCCATCAAGAATCGTACATCTTGTTTGGAATACTGGTGAGTGGATTTTTCTCAGCAACGTTCTCGTGCACTTACTTATACTACACACATACTCGAGTGTGTACTTTTCCGAGTCGATAATTTCGAAATTCTTTCGTATTTACGACAACGTCGATGACTATATTCCGGAAAAATAGCTCGTAAATATGATAAACAGCGTAATCTCGGGTAGCTTCTGTTATTGGGAAATATTTATGAAATCTGTACTCGTTATTAAGTACGATATACCATCGTAATAATATTTTTTAATCGTACATGTGCACAAATCGAAAGAAAAAAGACCCCTAGCGAAAACACTACAGTGCATAGTACATGGTACCCTATATATATATATTGGAAAAGCGAACCGAAATATCCACAACCGTGACGTATATATTTCGATTTCGATACTCGCGAGTATTTCCGTAAAAATACGACAACGATGTACACAGCTAAGCTACACACACATACACACACACATATCAAAACTCTATATTGTATAAATACATTTTACTCAACGTGTACTCGGATATTATTTTCAATAAAAGGGTAACTTCATCAACGACAATTTTACTTACTTACAATAATTACGAAAACGAATCATTATCATATACAATGAATTTAAAGTTTAGCGAACAGTCATTTTTTAATGGTCTCGATTCAGTCATTAGCTTCACTTGTCTTTTTTTTCTCCCCATTCCCATCTTATTCGCCCGATGATGGTATATTTCGTTAAAATGGTCTTTTTCTCGTTTGAACGATTGCCAATGGTGTATCGTCGGTCGTCATTTTAACAAAAATACGAAGAGTATACGATTTGACTCGACTCGTTTGTTGTTGTAGTAGTAGTCTTCGTCGACCGAAGGGAGAACAGGAAGAGTGTGCACGGTTGTAATGAGTAAGCTTTAACAATGATTCAGCAACTAATTTACCGCGCGTGTTTTGTGGGTGGCGAACGCGATACTCGGTTAGGCGCCGACTGACTCATACCGCATCGTAAACAATTCTTCCTAAATTCTAAACATCGGTCGTAGTTTGCCTTATCCTAGCTGTACCCCATGTACGATATTTATGTAAGGTTATTAAACTTTATTAATTTGGTAGTTATACCAATAGCATCGTAACTGAGATAATATTACGGTACGAACATCTTCTTTCGGTTACATTGTCGAAGATTTTTTTTGTCGTATAAGTAGATTATTTTTTTAATTTATTTTTTTCCATATTTCTAATCGATTCGGGGTAATTCTCTGTGTATTTACTATATTTTACAAGAGTTCCATTTCTTTCAGTTTATTAAAGATTTTAAAGAGGATATTTCGTGATATTTTTTACCTGATTGTCAAGGAAAACTGTTGACCTACGATGTATGGGGGGGAGGTATTTTTCGCCATGTCACATATTTATTTTTATTCTATTTCTTTCGCTCCGAAATTGAAAAATTAATTGCTCAGCTCGATACTGACCAGGACTGATTAAATTTGAGGAATATGGTTCGATTGGCGGACCATCTGATATTCTGGCGAGGGGATTATCTCGGGTCAAAATTCAGCTCTTCCCAAATTTGGGAAACGTGGTGCAGAGGAGTTGAAATTGAAAAAATCGTTCCTTTTTGAGCTAATTCATAGACAATCGGAAGTTGCGTAACATATCCAAAAATCAGCCTCCTAGGTCAATTAGGAGGTTTTAATGGCTAAGAGGTGGTTATGAAGGTTGTTGAATGATCAATAATAGTTGTGAAAAGGGTTTTCACGGTTCAGAGGTGGTTGCTAAGGCTGTTGAATGATCATGAAGGGTTTTAAATGTGTTTTGATAGTTCTGAAGGTTGTTGATTCGATCATGTAGCGTTTTGAAAAGAGGTGCAAAGGTTTTGAGATGGTTCTGACTGCTGTTGAATGATTATGAAGGGTTTTGAAAATGGTTTTGATGGTTCTGAGATGGTTCCAATGGCTGTTGAATGACCACGAAGGGTTTTGAAATGAGTGTTGAAGGTTCTGAGGCGGTTCTGAAGGATGTTGAACGATCATGAAGGGTTTTGAAAAGAATTATGAAGGTTCTGAGGTGGCTCTGAAGGTTATTGAATGATCATGAAGGGTTTTGAAAAGGATCTTGAAGGTTCAGAGATGGTTCAGAATGAATTTAAATGATCATGACGGGTTATGAAAATGGTTTTGAAGGTTCTTAAACGGTTCAGAATGGTTTTCAGGGATAATGAGGGGTTTTGAAGATGGTTTTAATGGTTCTGAGATGATTCAGAAGGGTGTTGAAGGATCATGAAGAGATTTGATGATGTTTTAATGGTTCCACGATGGTTCTGAGATTGTTCCAAAGAATCATGAAGGGTTTTGAAGCTGGTTCTGATGGTTCTGAGATGATTCAGAAAGGTTGTAAAGGATAATGAGGAGTTCTGAAGGTGGTTTCAATAGTTCTGAGATGGTTCAGAATGGTGTTGCAGGATTATGAAGGAACTTGATGAGGTTTTGATGGTTCCACGATAGTTCAGAAAGGATTTAAAGGTTAATGAGGGGTTCTAAAGATGGTTTCATTAGTTCTGAGGTGATTCAGAAGGGTGTTGAAGGATCATGAAGAGATTTGATGATGGTTTTGATGGTTCCAAGATGGTTCTGAGATTGTTCCAAAGAATCATGAAGGGTTTTGAAGCTGGTTCTGATGGTTCTGAGATGATTCAGAAAGGTTTTAAAGGAAAATGACGGGTTTTGAGGATGGTTTTAATAGTTCTGTGATGGTTCAGAATAGTGTTACGGGATCAGGAAGGGAATTTGATGATGGTTTTGATGGTTCTTAAATGGTTCAGAATGGTTTTAAATGATGATGTAGGGCTATGAAGATTGTTTTGATGGTTCTTAGATGGTTCAGAATGATTTTCAGGGATAATGAGGAATTTTGAAGATGGTTTCAATGGTTCTGAGATGATTCAGAAGGGTGTTGAAGGGTCATGAAGAGATTTGATGATGGTTTTGATGGTTCCACGATAGTTCTGAGATTGTTCCAAAGAATCATGAAGAGTTTTGAAGCTGGTTTTGATGGTTCTTAGATAGTTCAGAATGGTTTTCAAAGATAATGACGGGTTTTGAAGATGGTTTTAATAGTTCTGTGATGGTTCAGAATAGGGTTACAGGATCAGGAACGAATTTAATGATGGTTTTGATGGTTCTGAGATGGTTCAGAAAGGTTTTAAAGGATAATGAGGAGTTCTGAAGGTGGTTTCAATAGTTCTGTCATGGTTCAGAATGGTGTTGCAGGATCATGAAGGAATCTGATGATAGTTTTGATGGTTCTTAAATGGTTCAGAATGGTTTTAAATGATGATGTAGGGCTATGAAGATTGTTTTGATGGTTCTTAGCTGATTCAGAATGGTTTTAAAGGATAATGAGGGGTTCTGAAGATGGTTTCAATAGTTCTGAGATGATTCAGAATGGTGTTGCAGGATCATGAAGGAATTTGATGATGGTTTTGATAGTTCTACGATGGTTCTGAGATGGTTTCACAGGATCATGAAGGGCTTTGAAGCTGGTTTTTATGGTTCTTAGATAGTTCAGAATGGTTTTCAAAAATAATGAGGGGCTTTGAAGATGGTTTCAATGGTTCTGAGATGGTTCCAAAGCATAATGAAGGGTTATGAAGATGGTTTTGATGGTTCTTAGACGGCGCTGAAGGATGCTGAAGAATGATGATAGATTTTGAAAAGGGTTGTGAAGGTTTTGAGGTGGTTCTGATGGGTTTTAAAGATTCATAAAAGGTTTTGAAAATGCCTGTGATGGTACTGAAAGGGTTCTGATGGCTATTGAAAAGGGTTCTAAAGGGTTTTTTGAAGCCTTATTTTCATGAATTGTAAACATATTGAAATTGTCCCAAAATGGAATAAAGGAAGGAGCACTTCGAGATGTTTTTTCTCAAACAGTTGTAGTGATACAAGTAGATATTGGAGTGAATCGCTGACACCACCAAAAGGTACATCATTTACGACATGCCACAAAGCATTATTTCGGGTTTAAATACCTAAATTATGTAGTTGTTCTGTGGTTGGAAAAATTAACAAATTTTTTTTTTGTGATTTTATTAAAATTTTTTGAACTATTAGCTAGTTTTGCCAGTTGAAAAAATTATTAATTTGGAGAGCAGAAATTTGAACGCGATTCTGCTGTTTGTAGATTTTCAGAACAGTCAAAATTTAGCCCATTCCTAGGTAGAAACGTTATCACTCAAAATATCATAATAATTACCTACGCCATTACAATTTATAATAAAGCCAAAAAAAAAAAAAAATTCACGCGATAACTAAAATACGAAAAAATGAATTTAACAAAAATCATATTTATACCTACCTTACATTAGTAAAAAAAAAAAAAATCATGACATCGCCCAAGAACCTACAACACAACGCAACAAAATTTTTCGCAAATTTTTTTCGTAATACACGTGGTATAGATACATACCTATACGATATGTAGTAATTATAAACGAATCCAAATTAGACAAAAAACCTTCATTATACAGCCTTTGGGTTAATTTTCCACTACCCACGACGTTGTAGGATAGTGCGATACGATTAGATATTCTGTTAGCGCCAGCGAAATACCAACGTGTTCGCGTTCCGACATTCACAGCTCCAATTACTCGCTCGGCTCGTGCACCATTTCCACGCGTCATCATCCTTTACCAGAATTAAAAAACCTTTAAATTTCCGTATAGCATAAGAACGATGGAACCTGACGTTAGATTTTTTCGAGTACTAGCATCAGAGAAAGCAGTCGACCATGATTAGATGATGTAGCCTTGTTGATTCCGAAACGTCAAATAAATTATAAATAGTCAACGGATAATTAAAACAGCATTGCGAACTGGTTTGTTTTTTTTTTTTCATTTTTATTATTATTATTTTTTTTTTTTTGCCAACCAATGTTTTCCTTTTTTTGCTATCCTTTTTATTTCTAATGGAATTCAATTATGTACGATAATAACGTGGGTTTCGAATGCGCGATAGAGGAGTGCCCCAGAATATTTTCAAGGGGTAATCTCCTACGAGTTTAAAAATAACTCTGGATTTTGAAAACAACAATAATTACGTTACAGCTATATAGGTAGTTACAGGTACAGGTACTACAAATACGTGCATATTTTTTCGCCAACTTTAAATACCAAATACCGTGGCGACGATGTGTGTGATGAGATGGTAGGTAGATCATAGCGAAACGTAGTGCATGCAATACACATTTGAAATACAAATTATTTATTTGTGCGGTGATTAATCGATCAGTCATCGAGTACGAGCTTCATTACACATACATAAACGTTGATTAACGAGTTTTACCAACTTTTGCCTCTCCTCCTTCTTGAGTATCGTATGTAAGACGCAGTTAGCATCTTGAGATAATATGCAAGCGGTTATAAGTGGAATTTCCTATAGTTGAAAGGAATTTCTATCTTATTTCTCAGATCTATTGAAATTCAAAAATTACGAAAATTTTTCATTGTCGAAGTTGCCAAGTTTAATGTTCTTACTATTTAGATATTTGAGATGCAAAAACTACGTGATAAAGATAGCAATTGATTGAAAATTGTAAAGTAGAATTCAAAATTGATATTAATTTTTTTTTTTTCAATTTTAAGGCTAATACGATATGATAAAGAGCAAAAATTTAGAAAAATCATGGTACATGCCTATCGCCTGTCCATTAATAGAATATTTCAAATAATTATTGATAATATATACTCAACTAATCGCTGAGTGTAATAAAATTATAGTTGCCCAATCGGAGCCGCAGGGACCAGAACTCCTCCCTCCGAATCCTTGATTTCTTTTTGAACGAGATTTTGAAAGTATAGATCATAATAAGATGATGATAATGTTTCTGGAAGTGAAAGAATTGCACTCCACTTATATGTAGAGTGCTGCGATCTGGAATGGAGCCGGAGGGAGGAGGGAGGAGGGCCCCTCCGGTCGATTTTAGTCGGAGTCGGAGGGACTTGAACTGAAAATCTTGAAGCCGGAGAGACCACACCCCATCTCTCCGGATCCCTGGTTTTGCTGTGTCATATTTTCAACGAAACCCAGGCTATCACAAACTATCTATCTGTGGAGGAAGGAGGTGAAAATATCAATGAAATCGTTTTGGGGTCCTAGAAGACCATTAAGACTATTTTTCTTCATGCCAGATATTTATTCCGTTTTTCTTCCTTTTTCTCACTCTCCCCTCTCCCTTCAAGCTAGAAATCATTTACACAACTCGATACCACCAAAATCAGTCAAATTCGAACATTAAGCTTACATTAATTATGGTTTTAATATTTTCGAATGGGGATGACCTGGGGTCAAAATTCAGTCATTCCTAAATTTGGAAGAGAAGGTGCTGAAGGGCTAAAAGTACAAAAATTGTTCGTTTTTGAATCAATGGACGGAGAACATATCCAAAAAATCAATCTCTTACTTCAATTAGGAGGAGGAAAATGAGGGTTTTTGCTCCCATTTTGATCTTGAAAAAGGGCTGTTTCGCGCGTATCTCCCCTCCAAATTAAGTTAGGGAGTTTAAATTTAATATGTGGGGGCCCTAAATGTGCCTTTTAAAAGTTTCAAGTTTTCAACCCCATGGTACCCCTTTAACCCCCCCCCCCCTCCCCACAAAAATGGGGTTCCGGTCAATGAGAGTGTTACAAGTGATCTGATAAATGATTTTTAATCTAGAAGGTAAATAAACAAATTTAGCTGGGGTGTCATTTTTTAGCCCTCCTTAGAAATATCCCCGCTCCATCTTCACATCTCCCTTTGTCGGTTCTAATCATAGTATTTTAATTTTCTGTGAACACAGGCCCGTAGTCAGAAGAGGGCAATAGGGGGAGTTGCCCCCCTAGAATAATTTTTGCCCCTCTAGAAAAATTAACCAAAAACCCCATTTTTTACTTTTTTCTTGGTCATCGACAC
>FIZR01019589.1:0-12958 GCA_900060175.1 Ferrisia virgata | reverse complement strand
GTATTTTGACGTTTCAGAGTGGGGGGATCAATTTCCGACCATTTAAACGCAAAAACGTTGTGGCGCCCGATTTGGGCACCACAACGTTATATACGGGCACCACAGTGACTAGTTATACTTAAAACGGGCACCACTATGACCAAAACTAAATCTATATATATATATATTTTAAAAGACCCGTTAAAACGAAAACACGAACCGCGTTAAATACTGTATCAATTTGATTCATCGTTCAAATTAAATAAACGTATATGGAAGGAAAAAGGCGCACACGGACAGGCTCGGTGCAGTGGCGCGCGAGTTATATTTATGACGGCGCAAAAAACGCCATAAATAACCTTTTCACGAGCTCAATTAATGGTAATCTTTTTTTTCTACTCGGGTGTGCGGTAAGAGAGAGAGAGGACTGGGCCAAGCTGGGATAAATAATACTGTACGCGTTGCGTTGTGTTCGCGCATCAGTAGCGAACTATATAAGTGTGTGTGTGTGTGTAGATCTGTAGAAATATATACTACAGAGCACCATTCTCAGGTGTATTTTCAACGAGGTATGTATACAGGCTGGACAAAGAATACTGTTAAGACGAGTTTATGTCGTATTGGTTAGGTTGTTGTTGTTCTTCATTGAATTGAAATAATATATATACATATAATGGAAAAGAAAAGGGAAAAAAACATCGTCAATGCTTTTTGAGCATAATTTTCAGGAATTGAGAAGATTTTCGAATTATCCACTCATGGGATAAAGAAAGGAGCGTTTTGGGTAGGTATTGGAGTGAATAGCTAAAACCCCTAAAAAGTGCATCTAAGACCCTTGTTACATCAATATACCAAATTTCAACCCCTTAGATTAAGTTATCATTTTCTTTTGATGTTAGAGACAACCTTTTCACATTTACATTTAAGTGTGATCAAGTTCAAACATTTCAACATAATTACAGAGTTGTAATGCTCAAATTTTTCATCAAACATAATCCAACTGTTGAGGGTCCAGATTTGCCAATACTTGATCATTAGGCGCTGATTGTCAACAGTGGACTGTCAAAAGTTAACCAACATTAGTGGACCATTAACACCTACGCCATCAAGAATTGCACTGTCAACTGTGGACTGTCAACAGTTGACCATCAATGGTGAACTATCAAGATCCAGCCTGCGAACAGTTGATTATCAATATCTAGACCACCAACATCGTGAATGTCCACTTGAATGTATGAGTCCAAATTTCATATGTAATGTTTTTTAACATTCAGAATTTTGAAAAATTGCTTGGTGTTTTTTTTATAATGGTCAACTTTTTTGTCGAACATAATTAGCAGTTGATGGTCAAGAATTGATCAACGATAGTGGATCATCGAAGCCCAAACCATCAAGATTTGGACTGTCAACTCTTTGACAGTTTAGATTTATCAGCACTTGACCTTACCAACAACAGTTGACCATCAACATTATGAATGTCAATTTGTATGTTGAGGAAAAATGCTAATCAAATTTTCAAAATTCTTTTCATTATCACTTCCCAGTCGCAGCAAAAGTCAGAATTTTATCTGATGTGACATGACGTGGCATTGAAAAAAATTCACAATTCTTTTCAACATTGAGAATTTTGAAAATTGCTTAGCATTTTTTTTATAACGTTCAATTTTTTTTTCAAACATAATCCAATTGTTGACGATCTAAATGTTAACAGATTAGAACAGTACAGCAACAATTTTAAGGTCATCAAAATCTGAATAATCTGGGTCAACTGAAGAGCAGGCTGTTAAACATCTTTCGATGGTAATACCTTCTCCTGCTGTAGAGTAGGCCCAAATTTCATGAGAAATGTTTTTAAGCTTTAGAATTTTGAAAAATTGATTCGTATACATAAATATTATTTTCTTTGATCCATGCTCAAATTTTTTGTCAAATATAATCCAACTGTTGACCATTCAAATTTGTCAATATGTGATCATTAAGAGCTAGTAGTCAACAGTGGACTGTCAAAAGTTAGCCAACAATAGTAGACCATCAGGATTTGCACTGTCAATTGCTGATGGTCCTGATGCATCAGCACTTGATTGTCAATAGTTAATAGTAAACTGTGGGCTATTGATAGTGGACCATCAAGATTTGGACTGTCAATTCTTGATGATTCGGATCCAGTAACACTTTACCATGAGTAGTCGATAGTCAACTGTAAAATGTCAAGAGTTGGCCATCAATAGTGAACCATTAAGATCCAGACTGTCCACAGTTTACTATCAATATTAGGACTACCAACAACTTAAACATCAACTTGAATGTTATGAAAAAAATGATAGAAAAACTTTTAAAATTCTTTATATCACTTCCCCAATTTTAGCAGAAGTCCAAATTTCATCTGACGGAACATAACTTTCAAGAAATCTGTGATTACTTTTTAATATTAGGAATTTGCAAAATGGCTTAGCATTTTTTTCAAAACATTCAACTTTTTTGTCCAACACAGTCCATCTGTTGACCATCTAAATTTGCCTATACTTGATTGTTTTGAGTTGGTGGTCAACAATGGACTGTCAAGTCTTGTTGATTCGGATCCAGTAACACTTCAGCATCAGTAGTTGTTAGTCAACTGTGGAATATCAAGAGTTGACCAACAATGATGCACCATCGAGATTTGGACTGTCAAGTCTTAATGATCCGGATCCAGTAACACTTTACCATGAGTAGTCGATAGTCAACTGTGAAATGTCAAGAGTTGACCAACAGTATTGCACCATCAAGATTTGGACTGTCAAATCTTGATGATCCGGATCCAGTAACTCTTTACCATGAGTAGTCGATAGTCAACTGTAGAATGACATGAGTGGACCAACAATAATGCACCATTAAGATTCGAACTATCAAGTCTTGGTGATCCGGATCCAATAACTCTTTACCATGAGTAGTTGTTAGTCAACAATGGACTATCAAGAGTTGACCAACAGTATTGCACCATCAAGATTTGGACTGTCAAGTCTTGGTGATCCGGATTCAATAACTCTTTACCATGAGTAGTTGTTAGTCAACAATGGACTATCAAGAGTTGACCAACAGTATTGCACCATCAAGATTTGGACTGTCAAGTCTTGGTGATCTGGATCCAGTAACACTTTACCATGAGTAGTTGATAGTCGACTATGGAATGTCAAGAGTTGGCCATCAGTAGTGGACCATCAAGATCCAGATTGTCAACAGTTGACCATCCATATTGGAACTACCAACATCTTGAACTTTAACTTGTTTTTTTTCACAACATTTAACTTTTTTGTCAAACGTTGATGATCCAAATGTTAAAAGACTGGAACAGTCCACCAACAATATTAAGACCATCAATATCGGGTCATCAAAATCTGAACGATCCGGATTTTGATGATCCACTGTTGATGGTCAACTGATGACAGTCCACTGCCAATGCTAAAATTGATTACACAAAATCGTAGGATACGCTGTTAAACATCTTTGGATGTTAACACAAATAAATATGTGACATGCCAGAAATGGTTGTAATGGTCTTTTGGGACCCCAAATTCGAATTTTATCTATCCCCCTCGCCTGTTATCCACTGTAGATCGATAGATCGTAACAACCTGGTTTTCATTGGTACTGGGACATAAAAAATCAGTCTAAAAAGTACTCAGTGATGTGAGCGAAGTGTAATGAGGGGAACTCAACATTGGTACAGAAATCCCGCCAGTCTTATATGTGTTATAGTATGGTTATGGTATGTATTGTACATCATGGAGCGAATAATATGTACTATATACCGCGCTATACGTAGACGTATAAAGTAGCTAAAATTTAAAACAACTTTTACGCGCTCGGTGATGAATTACGAAGAGAAGTTTTCGGGGCAAATTGCGTTGTATATATAGCAAACGCTGGCTGGCTGGCCCGTTATACGAGAAATAGGATATATTGTGGAAATTGTTCGTTCTCTCTTCTACTCGTTGGTTGCGTTTGTTTGTCTAGCTCTGTCTGGCGTACGCCTGTTCTGTTCTGTTCGCTATACTGTACCAAAGTGAGTATAAGAGAGAAGCTATAGGGAAAAACTGAAAACTGTCTCTAATCTTCCATGATAAACGAGCAACGACTCGACGTTGGCGTGGCGAGAGACGAGGTACGGTGCCGATGCCGTGCCTTGCCCCGGCACAGGGCAACGAAGGAAACAATCGTCGGACTTGTACTTCCGTTCACTCTTCGCTCTGGCCATTATACCCAAACTAAAGAATCCTCGTCCGTGTAACCTATTATGTGACATATTGGAAGAACGGATTATAAAGTTAGGTTTTTATCTTCCATTCTTATACGTACTGTAACAATATACAGTGCTGGGCGCTATGTACAATATACGTGTATCAAAGTTTGCTAGAGCTTTTTTTTTTTTTTTTTTACTTCCTTTCACCCTATATCTAATATAGTGTAAATTTTTTTTTCTTCTTCTATTTGGCGACCAAGACCACATCAGTGCAATATGTTGTCATTGCACATAGATCTGCTGGCAATGAAAACAATTCGTTAATACGCGAAGAAGGTATTCGTCGTCGTCGTCGTCGATATGTTTTATCGATATGGCAAACCGGCTCGACTCTTTTCCCTCTTTGGTTTGTCTTTGTATACAATCTACAACTATATCTACACACAAGCCATATAGGTATTATCGTCACGTTAATATACAGCTTGTCTACATGCTTTTACGTGGCACTTAACAAGTTCTTGAGTAAATCTATAATGAGGGTTGCTTAATTAGGCCGCTGCGTAGGGTGGAAACCTCCTGCCTTTGTCTATTTCCTACACCGAGCCATATACAGTGTATACACAGTATACTTAGTTATATATATACGCAACGAATGAAAAAAAGGGTGGTGGTGATGGTGGTGGTGTATGCGTGAGCTCGACATTTGCGCGTTTGTTCGCTCTTCGTTCCCTTCATTTTACCTCTCGCGCCCAAGTCTGCGTGCCTGGTTCAGACGACCGAGGTATCGCATTGCTGCGTAAATAATAGAAATCGTTTGGGTTTATTTTTATCGCGTATTACTCGAGAAGGTCGATGTACAAATTGACGAAGATGAAGTGATTTTTAGATGATTTTTCTTATTCCACCCCCTCCCCCACCCCCTCCCTCCCTCCATTTCGGTACATGCCGCAACGTACGTTGAAGGTTGGATGTGGGAAAATCGCGTGAAATTCGAGAAAACAGGATTTTATATTCGAGAGTGTGTGGGTATTGGGAGGTTTCAGAATAAAGGTAGCGGGTATTTTGATGAAAGAACCCGTATAATTGGCTAGGTGACGTGTGAGTTGATGAAAATCTGACGCTGAGAGATAATTATCCGCTTATTTGCTAATCGAGTTCAGGTTTTTTATTGACCAGATTTCAAAATCTATACCACACAATTCGTTTGTACTTCTGGATTTCTATTTTTCGGTTTTAAATTTTAAACAGTATGGATTTATGAACATAATTGAAAATTTTGGAATAATTTCACCTGAGGGGGAGGCGGTACTTGATTTTGTAAAATTTTATAATGAAAACCTACCGGTTTTACAAAACTTTGCAAACTTTTCCATCGTATCGTCAAAAATCATCTAATTTTTAAACGTTATTATGCCTATAAAATGCAATTTATTATTCTCGCCGAAAGTTTGGAAAATTAAAAAATTCATAGGCTTAAAATTAATCGTACTTATGAAGAGGGTTTTTGTGTATCAACCTTTTACATTCATAATATCTGTTAAACGAATACGGTGTGTTCTATAAATTAATTTCAACTTTCAAAAATAACTATACAAAATATTTATAATCCGCATGAATTTATTAAACGAATGACTTTCTAATATCGAATTAAATAATAGTATAAGTACGTATAAATTGCATTTAGGATTTGCAAAATTAGAAGAAAGAGGTGCCACTGGGGGTTGCTTCATTTCAAACAAATTTTTCATCACGAAAATTCTTCTTAACTGACCAAAAACTGTAAAATTTGTTATGTGAATCTCGAAAAAGCACCAAAATGCGTTTATTGATTTGTTGCTTTCGATATTTCGCAAAAAATCCCCCCTCCACTTTCCTCTAACTGCGAAGCTAATTGTGGTTATGGTATTGGTAAAGTTTAATTTTTCAAATACACGTACACAGGGCCACATTAATGTTATGTCGAAGTCTGGGAGATGGCCATACTCCTTCCTCCTCCATCGGTTTTCAGACCTTCTAAAAATTGAAATTAATTATTTTTGTGATCTAAGCTTAAGCCCACCCCCCCAAAATAGAACGCTGAGCTAAAAAATGAAAAAGAGGTTTTTTATGGAATTCAGAAATTGAAAATTTTTCATTTTAGGGAGAAGTGTACCGGATTTGAAAATCTATAGAAGTTCGTAATTTTTCACCAAAACTGCTCAAAGGTCGTAAATTTTTTAATTTTAATTCCTTTCAATAAGTTTTCTGATCAATAAAAATTTTTATATTCTAAAATTTGGCTTTTGCTTCCCTTAGACGCACAAACACTAAAGCATTAAGATGCCTACAAAATTTGTTTTTTAATTTTATAAAATTTTCCAAGTTTTGTTTTTAATTAACAAAATTTTTCAATTTTCTTTTTCAAGTTTGTAATTTTATTTGAATTTATTTAAGGTACTTGTTGTCTTTTACACTTCTGAATACTGAAGTGTCATTAGCCTGATTTCCTATGCCATATTGTCAATGAAAACGAGGCTATTACGGTGTATAGACCTACGACGGGTGAAAGGGGAAATATCAACAAAATTGATTTTGGGGTCCTAGAAGACCGTTTGACTACTTTTGGCCATGTCAGATATTTATTTTAATTTTTTTTTTCGCGAAATTAAAAATTATTTACTCAGCTCCATAACGACCAAAATCAATAAACGTTGAGAATTAGTCTCAGGTGGACGGAGATGGGGGGGGGGATATTTGATATCCTGGAATGGGGATGACCTTGGGTAAAAATTCAGTTGTACCCAAATTTGGGAAAGGGGGTTGCTGAGAGACTAAAATTACAATAATTGTTCTTTTTCAAATCAATCAATGGTTGATCAAAAGTTGTATAACATACCCAAAAATCAATCTCCTAGGTCAATTAGAAGGGGGCTGTTCCTCCCCTAGCTCTCTTTCAAATCGTGCTACAAGGTTGAAATTTGCTATACAGACCTAATGTAGGCTATAGGTGTACTTTTTGGAAGATTTGCTTTTCAGTCCCCTTGTACTCCCTCACAGCCTGGAAAAAGTCGTTTTGAGGCTGGTTTTATATATTGCCCCACACATATCTTCCCTTTAAATTGAGCTACAAAGTTGAAATTTGGTATACTCTCTAAATTTCAATTCTAGTGAGAACTGTGAAATGGAAATGGGTTTTTTAAAATTTGACCAACTTTCTTTTGGTATAGATAATTTGGTGTTATTCAGTTCCGGGCGTATTTTTGGCCATAACAGAAAATTTTAAAAAACCATCGCTTTGCGATGCTTTTTCAGCCTGATTTTCGTGACATATTACAATCATAAGAATTGAGAAAATGCAATGCAGGTAGGAAGGGTTTAATGGATCTAAAAAGTTGAAGCCCACAAAACTCATATCAAGGGTGCCTATAGACAAGATATACTCAATTTAAACTTCATAATTTAATTTAGAGGGGGGTTATGCGAGGAGCACATTCTAAAAATTAAAAAAAATTGACCAAAAAACCACATATTCAGAGCTGTAAGGGGGTACAATGAGGCTGAGAAGTTGAGACTCCCAAAGGACACATCTAGGGCCCCTACTAAATGTATATACCTAATTTGAAGTTCCTAGTTTAATTTGGAGGCCAGTTATGTGAGGAACAAACATGAAAAATTCAAAAAATGAGAAAAAACTATCAAAAACCCATTTTTTGAGGCTGTGAGGGGGTGCAATGGAGCTAAAAAGGTCGAAACTCTCAAAAAGCACATTTAGGGCTTCGACTGAATGCGCATACCAAATTTCAACTTCTTAGCTCAATTTGGTGCAGCGACAGGGGAGGAACAGCCATTTTTCAGGGTCAGAAAAGGGAGAAATCGCCATATCTCCCTTTCTAATTGACTTAGGAGGTTAATTTTTGGATATGTTATACAACTTTTGATTATTTATTAATTGGCTAAAAAAAGAGCAATTTTTGCGTTTTTGGCCTCTCAGCCCCTCCTTCCCCAAAATAGGACAAAACTGAATTTCGATTCGAGGTCATCCCCACTCATATATTTCTAATCGGCCACCAAACTGAGTCGATTGACTGAATTGGAGCGATTTTGGTCGGTATCGAGTGAAGTAGATAATTTTATTGTTTGGAAGGGAGAAGGAATAATCAAAAATAAATATCTGACATGGCTAAAAATTGTCTTTATCGTGTTCTGGGACACCAAAACGGATCATTTTGATACCCCCTCTCCCCCTTATCCACCGTTGATCAATATGTTGTAATAGCCAGGTTTTCATTGAGAAAATCAGGCTAAAAAGAAACCCCAATTACTTTGATAATATTTAGATTCACGCTTTAAATTCACGTCGAGAAGTAAAAACCCACCACGAAAAGATCTCCGAAGAATCAAGCAACATGTAACGGGCATATACGTAGGGATAATGGATGGTAATTAAGCGTGATGTGGTTATATACATACAACAAGTGCCCGAAAAAGAAAAGAGAAGGATATCTCATATACGACGCAGGTTCAAACGAAAATGATACGGCGATGTGCAAAGAACCGTAATGCATTCTCGACTCGTATACATTAAGAGTATACGAAGGGATGAAGAAAAAAAGTGTAAATTTTATTACGAGCCGAATTAATATTGCAGTTTTGTAATGGTGAAATTTTAAGACCATCCGGTATTATCGTTGATGTGTAAAAATTATGCAAATTTCATTTAATAATTGGTCAAAATTTCCAAGTCCAACAAAGTACAATTTAGACGCGCGAAACGAAGGCCGAAGGGTGATGGCAGATTGAAGAACAGTAAAAAGCTGCGAGGTAATTTGGCGGGTAAAGTGGGATTTTCGCGTTTCGTTGTAGAAGCTTTTCGTGACGCAGTTTTACTTTCTGCGAGCTAATTGTACTATGTAGTAAGAGTATACTATGTATACGATTAAGAGGGGCGTATAGTTCTTCGGTAGGTATATGGTACGGTAGCATTTACCGACGAACGGGCGCCTAATCTATATCTTTTGCAAATGCCGTCATACTCCCGTTCCCCTTACTTTTTGCTACCTCTCTTTTATGCAGCTTTTTCGCGCCGGTACTGTGTACCTTTAATATTCGAATAATTTTTGCTTTATCTCTTCGTCGTCGTCGTCGTCGTAAACGTCGGCTACGAAATATTAATATTACGTTTGGCCTTTTGCTAGTCGCGGTAAAGCTTTTCGCTATATTAGCGAATATTATAAATCTACAGATACATATTACAGAGCTGGTGTCTGATTGCCTCTTCCTATCTATACTATAAATGAAAGTTCTAAATCTTTGTCACAGCATCATGGCTAAACAGCTGAATCAAATTGGTTGGAATTTTGACTGTACATTCACGTCAATGTGAAGGTGGTCCGTACGAGAGTAGTTTTTTGAAAATTTGCTTCGAAAAAGTGCAATCGAGCTTCAAAGTTTTTGTGACGTCACTAGAAGTTACGAAGAGGTAACCAGCTTGGAGGCAAGACGAGGTGCGATTTCGTTTCAAAGCGAACTACCTGCAGAATAATCATCATTTGCAAGAACTGAAAAATGCATACAAAAAAGTAACGAACTGTAGTAAATCAATCAAAATTAAGATGTGAAGAATGTGTACAGAAAGCAGCGACGATGTAGGAAAATTAGTGGTATTGCCATCATCATTTGTAGGAGGATCGCAGTATATATGAGTGAAAAGGCCCAAGATGGACTCCATATAATTATGGAAATTTGGAACTCCTGATCTTTTTATAACGTTTACTTGTAATCCTAAATGGGATGAAAAAATTGAAAATATCGATACTTCTCAACCGTTTCATTGTTGAGACGTTATAACGAGTTTTCAAACTAAAATTAGCAAATGCACGAATCGACTTCAATATTTAATCAGGTCTTCTACATTATGTAATTTAACTACAGTTAACATTTCAAGTTGATTGTTCAAGGAAGGACATAACCCAAAATTCAGCTCCCCCCCCAGCTCAGTTTTTTGCGCACAGAATTGCACCAGAATTTAATCAGTTCTGCTCTTACATGAATTAGACCTGCTGTAGAAATTTCAGATAGATTGGTCAAGTTTTATGGAAGAAATCGCGTTAGGACCAAAAGACTTCAATATATAAACAATATAATAAAACTAGACTTACTAAAGTACTTTAAAAGTGGACTTCGTTGATATTATAACTGAAGATAATTTGAAAAGCTTAAATCAATTTTACTCAAGGTATCACTCAGAGAGAACTGACTTATCACAAATGTACCCAATACTGTATAATCCAACCTATTAAACATGCGAAGTAACAGAGATATTTTCGAAAAGCATAAAAAACTATGAAAATTAAAAGCTCAATTTTCAAAGCTGATATCGAGTTCAAAATTTGATCAAACAGAATGTACTGTTCGCGAGATATTTATGAAAAACCAAAAAAGCGTTTGAGCTTTGAAAGCTCAAGTGCGTAAAAAGTATTAACATATACCTACTGAATGAGGAAAAAAAACGAGATATTTGTGAAAAAATGAAAAAAACAACTTCAAGCAACCTGTCACAAGCCTTTCAACTTTGAAGCCATTTTTCTCGAAAACCGTGAGTTTTTTAGAAGAATATAAGAAACCTTCAAACTTTAAAGCCAGTTTCCTTGAAAACTGTAAGCTTTTGAGAAAAATTTATAAGAACTAAAGTTGCAGAGCGTAAAATTTCTGACCATCAATTTCTGCTCCATTTTTTTTTAAGATGGATTGTTTTGTTAAAAACGTAAAAAAAAATTGAATTTTCAGCGAACAAACTTTCTTCAAAATCTACACAGTTCTTCGTCTATACCCACCATTCGAATTCTTAAAAAGTTCACGCCGATAGACACCCTTTGAGAAGAGTTATCGCGTCCGAAAGCAAGCAAAAAATCAACTAATCAGAAACCTTCAAACTTTAGAGCCCTTTTTCGCGAAAACCGTGAGGTTTTGAGAAAAATTCATAAGAACCAAAATTGTAGAGCGTCACATTTCTGACCATCAACATGCCCTTCATTTTTCTCTAGGACATACCGTTCGCGAAATATTTGTGAAAAACAGGAAAAACTTGTAGCTTTGAAAGCTCAACTTTCAAGGATCTTGTTATTACGTAAAAGTCATTTCTAAAAACATTTTCATTTTTCAAAATTAATTATTTAAAAATACTAGATAATTTTCTCTACATATGGAAAATTTACAAATACATAATTACAACTATTAATGGCTGGAAAGACGTGGACTGTATAATATTTCAAAAGGGATGAGTATCGTTACGAGAAAAAAATATTGTGTACATTAAAAATAGAGGGAGAACAGGTTAAGGAAGAAGGACAAAGAGAAAACAATCATATGGATAGACACGGACAGAAAGCTAACTATGGTAAATAAAAAATAAAAAGTAGGTGTTTAAGTAGGTAAAAAACAAATATTTATCAAAAAAAATGACTGAGACGCTCCTAGCGGAACATATCTACTTTAAAAACTATACAGCTTTTCCCCTACTCCCATTCTAATCCCCATAAAAATTTCATGCCGATCGGTTCGCTTTCAGGAGAGTTGTTGCATCCGAAGGAACGTACTGAGCTTGTAAAATTGAAAAAGCTCAAAATCTCAGCTTTGAGCCAATCGATTTGCACCAAAATGTATACAGCTCTCACCCCTTACAAGGTGAACTTATTGCTGTAAAAATTTCAGCTTGATTCGTCAAGTTGTACGCGAGTTATTGCGTCCGAACAGGCTCAAACAAACAAAAAAACAAAAAACCAAACAAACATATCAAGAAACGTCGTCTAATACAATAGTGGAATTCCACAAGTGGAATTCCACAAGTGGAAGTCAGCTAAAAAAAAAAACAGTATGACTGCTTTAGCGGACTTCTAACGTTTACTTAGAGTCCACTGAAAATGATATTTCTTTCCTTCAAAATACATATCTATAACTTACCATAGGGTAATTCCAGCTTGTACCTGTATAAATGTAAAATTTTAAGGGAAATATTTCTTTTCGCTACTGTTTGTGATTGGTGACGCTGAGCGATGCTATCAAATGACCAGCCAGAACCGGTTATACGGAAAATATGGTCGGTGATTTTCGCGCCATTATGGAGCGAATTAAAAACAGGAAATATTCCGTTATTAGCGTAAAACGTAGGATTAATTTGTCGTTTGATAGTAGCCAGCGGAAGGGGGGAGGGGGGAAGAAGGAGAGCGATTGTAGAGGAGCACCGTTCGGAATTAGAAGATTCTGATAAAACATACGTACATTTGGCACGTCGGGCGTAAAAATGCTGTCCGAGAAACAATGAAGGTCACGACGACGATGGTGAAACGTGCGCTCTCTACGGCGTCACTTAATATCCGTATAAGGACAGCTACATCGAGATTACAACCTTTCGTAATTTTTAAATATATTTTTCATCGGATGGATTATAATTAAACGGAAATAAGAGGCAAGGATCGCAAAATTTTTCCATCCCATGATTCTGGCGCGTACCAAGTTCGCAGACTATTCCCAATAGGTTTACTTGTGTCTTAATGGTGGCGTATATGAGATGTTTACGTTATCGCAAAATGTGTCCAGTACCTTGATCTCGTTCGAGGTAATGTATCGGTACATTGCGTACCACGAAGCGACGTTTTAAAATGAAAAATACAAATTTGGTAGCCTTGATTGTGCAACCTTGCTGCCGGCGTCTTACGTTGTGTTGTTTGCAGTGACGGATTTAATGATTTTCCGCCCTAGGCTTCGATAAATTGGCCGCCTTTT